>JAKKZJ010000010.1:3274148-3307973 GCA_033441845.1 Pangasius mekongensis | reverse complement strand
CCATTTATTTCTGTAAAGCTGCTTTGTGACAATGTCCATTGTTAAAAGCGCTATACAAATAAAATTGAATTGAATTAGTGCTAGGGGGGTGTATACACTGATTATGAGGACAGTGGTGAATTCCTGAGGTAAATAAAATGGTCTGCATCTAACAGTCACAAACTCCATCAGCGATTAGCAGTAGCTAGAAACTAGCACCAAGTTCTTGCACCATTCCGTGTTGATGTAAACACACATGCCACCGCCGCTAGCCTTACCACACAGAGCTGCATTTCTGTTGGCAAGAAATGAGGCTAGCCAGTCTAGCTGAATGGCGGCACCTGGAACCCTGTTGCTGAGCCACGTCTCTGTGAAAACAAAGACGCAGCAGTCTCTAAACTCCCACCGCATAGTTTGCTGGAATCGGATGTAATCCAATTTATTGCCCAGTGAGCAGACATTGGAGAGCAGGATGAACGGGAGAGCTGGCCGGCTAGGGTTTGTTTTTAGCCTAGCACAGACCCCCACCCTCTTGCCGTGCTTCTGCAACAACAGAGAGCAAGCTCTGAGTCACTTTATCTTTTTGTCCTACTCTTGACAGAAAGGCTGAGATAAAGCAACACCTCTTCACCTTCATGTAATAGATCTTCGATCAAGATCATGCAGAGCTGGTTCCACCATTAGCAGAAGGAGAAGAGTGCTGGTACCTTCCTAGATTCAGAACATCTTGGAGTGTCTCTCAACGATGTGTTGCTGACTGGACCAGACCTGAACAACGCTTTGCTGGGAGCTCTGATGCATTTTCGACATGAATGGGTTGCTGTCACCTCAGACATCAAACAGTTTCATGGCTTTATCATGTGGGAAGATCACAGGAACTTCCTCCAATTCTTATGGTTCAAGAACAACGACCCTATGGATTAGGATGTCAAATAGTGCATGCAGGTCCGTGTATTTGGCAACAGCCATTCTACAGTGATAGCAATCTACAGCCTCAGATGAGCTGCTCTACATAGAGAAGATGAGTTTGGCCATGCAGCAAAGGAGTTCATACATAGAGAGTTCTGTGTGAACAATGGCCTCAAATCTCTGCCCTCCATAACTGAAGCTGTCGGCCTATTCAAGGCAGCATGAGCTATCACAGCTATGTCCAACTTACACCTACACAAGTGGCACTGATCTTCATACAAGGAAAGTTCCTGCTGAGAGAACTCACCCACAATACCGTTGACTAGGACAAGCCCCTCCCAGCTGAAAAGGAAGCAGAGTGGATTGCTTGGAGAGATTCCCTACAAGCCTTTGAACACTTTGAGATTCCTCGTTGCTACACGAGCACTAACGCACAGTGCATGGAACTGCACATCTTTTCAGATGCTTCTGTAAAAGCCATCGCTGCAGTGGGCTACCTGAAGGTGTTAGATGACAGCAGTGTGAACCACGTAGGATCCATCATGGGGAAGGTCAAGCTGGCTCCTATGTCAGTCCAAATAGTCCCACAGCTCAAGCTAGGAGCTGCAGTCTTAGAAGTTGAAATCGCAGAACTGGTGTCCAGAGAACTGGATGTCAAACTTAAAGACATGAGGTTTTACATCGACAGCAAAGTGGTGCTGGGTAACATTCACAGTGTTGCCCGCAGGTTCTACGTGTACATCGGTAACAGAGTAGAAAGCATCAGGAAGTTCTTGAGCCCTGAACAGTGGCACTACGTACCCACCAGCCAGAATTCAGCAGATGTAGCAACAAGGTCAGTACCACCTGCAATGCTGCTCTCGAACACCAGCTGGCTTACCAGGCCCAAGTTACTGCTGTGGAAACATTTTTACAACCTTGTAGACCCAGAGTCTGATGTAGAAGTTTGATCTCACCTTGCTTCTCTGAAGCAAGGGATGCAAGGGAGACATTTCCACAGGTGTGCCATATGTAACAAGCTCTAAGGTAAGACAGCCAAGCAAAAGATGGCTGGCCTTCCTTCTGATCAGATAAGCACAGAGCCACCCTTCACCAACGTAGGCATTGATGTGTTTGACCTTTGGAGTATCTATTTTCATTAGTAATAAACCAACACATCTGAAAAAAATGTTATTTCAGATTGTTTGTGTTGTTTACTCTGCATGTGAAATGTGTAATAGCTACACCCTTGCAAGCTAAACAGTTAGCGTCAGTCATTAGCTAGCTTATGCTTGACAGTCATAGTTCCTAGCTGCCAAGCAAAACTTTTATTATGACTTGCATAGGAAGCGTGTTTGCTCTATAAAGCCAAAAACATGAATTCACAAGTGGCACTATTAGCTAAAGAAGTCTTCAGATTGGTTGCAACATTAGTAGTTTAATTTTCCATTTTATACAACAATAAATGATTTAGGTGTACACTTTAAGTAAAGTGATTCCTGTTTTTACATACAGTAAGAACTTTAGTCACAGTTTGTGGTATTCAGCAGGGCTTTTTGCTTCACTAGCCTGCTCTGACTAAAGTTCTATTCGGAGGGGATTAGTTCTACATGGGATGCTGGGGTAATTCCTTCCTTTACTGGTGCTGCTCTGTGATTTTATTTACTGTTGGATTGGTAACATGGGTGTTTTTCTTGCTAAAATATAAAGAATTATAATCACAGACATAAAGTCACACATTTTCACACTTTATCACCGGTAGCCGAAAACGCAGTCTTCTTTTTTTTCTAATAAAATGTCAGATAAGCCAATCAACATATGAATCCAGGATGATTTGACAGCTGTGCACGCTCTCAAAAAAATGGGAAGCGGAGCTCACCAGGATAAAGTTTGAATATGTCTGGTCTAACAGATTAGGTAAGGAATAAAACACTTGGAGGTGTGCTGTTATAGGAAAATCATCAGCGACGGGTAGTGTGATGAAATGGAGCTACTGTTACCATCCTGAAGTTGATTATTTTCTTATAACACCATGTCCCAAAGTGTTTTACTCCACATTTGCAAACAATAACATTTTTTTTAGTTGTTAAACAACATTTTTATCAGTTTATAGTTATGTTTAATGTTTTGGAACGTCCTTAAAATGAATCATTGAATTCTTTCCTGTTCTCACTGACATTACAGCAGCTATGAACAGTTGTTCCATCACCAGCTTCTCTCTCTCAGCTTTTCTCTCTCTCTTGAAGTTGATAAATTAAAAAAAAAAAAAAAAAAAACTTCTTGTGTTCCTGACAAACCTGACAAACCGCAAACTAATCTATAATAGCATAGACATAATAGCATTCATATAAACCTGTGATTTGCAGCTGCACTACTGTCACAGCTGCTGTTATAGAACACAACAATCAGATTCTGGCCGTTCGGATTTGAAAAACCGAACAGCGCTGTGGCGTAAAGTAGTACAAAATAAAGCATGGAAGTAATATGTGTAGGCGACGGCATTCAGAAAGAGTTAAAATGTTAAAATGTGATGCGACACCTCTATTAGACCTGCAGCCATAAACATATGAGCTCAAATTCATCGGGGCCTCCCAGAATCCTTTGCAAATGGCAATTGCATAGCAGCGCTTTTCATTATTATTATGCTATTGATTGGCTTCGGCTTGGAATGGAGACAGAGAGAGAGAGAGAGAGAGAGAGAGAGAGAGAGAGAGAGAGGAGATTAAAATGGGAAAGCTGTGTGTAATGATGGCTTGTGATTAGCCAGAATGCGGTGTAACACACACATACACGCACACATGCACGCACATATGCATGCCTGCACACACACGCACACATACACAGAGAGACAGAGAGAGAGAGAGAGAGAGAGAGAGAGAGAGAAGCTCAATAATGCCTCTGATCAAAGCCACTTCTACACTGTCGCTTCTGATCAACGCTGTTATAGATAGCCAGATGGGATGCAGCTAGCAGACAGAAAAATACCCTGATTAATCTGCTACATCAAACTCTGTGAGGGTAAAAGTGACAGAGAAAGAATGAGAGAGCAAGAGATGAAAACAACACAATTTCGTAGGAATTCTAACAAGCAGGAGTGATTTCACACAAATCATGGAATAAGAGATGCTACACTTGCAAACCTCCCCGTAACTATTCATCTGTTTGGATAATAAGTGAACTGCTGCAAACATATTGATGAATTTTGCTTCTGTCACTGAAATTGACACTGCAGTTAACTATAATAAGATTTTTATGTCTGTTGCTTGGAGTTTATTCATAACTGTTAAATTAGTGTTTTGAAATGAATGTTTTTATCTCTAAATACACAGTCAATATAACTGACCCAAAAAAAATAATTAATCTGTTAATTTAGAGGCAGCGTTTTTCCACATGTATACAGATGTTTTTCTCTGCGTTTTGGCTTCCCGTCCGCAATCTATGTTTTGCGTTATTCAAAAAAGGTGGAGAAATTTTGAAACTTTCTTTTCACTTTTTTTTTTTTTTATGTTTTGGAAAACTCTGACATCACCGTGTGAACCCGCACATGCATATTGTGATTTTGTGTGTTGTATGAATGTGCTGTTTATCATGGCTGCTGACCATGCTGTTACTTTGTGGTCTGTAATTGTTTGCAATTTATTTTGAAGGAATAACACACTTCGGACCGTGCCGTTTGGACAAAAATAATTCATGCAGGGGTTGTGTGATACCACACAAGTGTAGTATATTTTCATAATTGCACGGTCCAAAGTATGTAATTCTGCATAGACTACAGCGATTTGACAAAGTTTACCATTTTTAATTTATTAACGAAAAACACGCATCTGTATTTAACAGTTATAATTATATTTAAAGATGCGGACTGTCCATGAGACAAGGTAGCTCCTGTTTTCACTTACACTTCACTTATAGCAACGATAAAGAGTCGTTCCTTCACAAGCATCTCTTTTTCTGTCTTTCTTTCAGTTTGTTTGCAGTTTGTTATGTTACTGAGAAACCAGAAAGCGTAAACTCCTCTGTCCTGAGGATTTTCTCCTGCTGGGAAATGTAACAAAGCACTGTGACTGTTATAAAGCGCTGACCCCAAGAGACCTTTCATAAACATTTAATGTACATCTTTTAATAAAAAAAATAAATAAATGGTTATAATTTTTTTCGTTGTTAAACAACACATTTTTAAAATCTGTTTATTATTTGCCTTAGACTATGTGGCGTGTTCACCGTACAAGTCTCTGGGTCTGAGCGGTGTGCTTGTACCAAAGTCCACTCCTTCTGACCAATCGGATTCGAGAATTCAACTGCACTGTGGAATAAGTTTTATTATTACACCCTCGTGTGGAGGTGCCTGATACGATGATATGATCGTTGTACTGTTCGTGAATCCACCACTCCGGCGCTACAACCTGCACTGCGAATGGAGATTTTGGATAGGATTCAAGTGTACCCTTAATTCCACAAGATCTAATGCAAATATTCTCAACTGAATTTCTGCTCTTTTTCCTTTTCTAACCCCATCTCAGGTAAAATCCATAAAAACTGTCATAAGTAACTTTTTTTCTGGATGGCATGCATTTGAGGGTTGAGCATTATCGTATGTATTTGAAATCATTATTATACATTAGCCACAGAGTTTTACAAGATTTACATAAAAAACATGGCCGAAATTCCTGATACAGAGTGACATTATTTAAGCGATGTACAGAGCCATATATTTAGTAGCAGGATGGGTTTAAATAAGAGCTTTAAGAAAGACATAAAGGGTGTAATTGCCCTAATTCCACCCTCTATTATTAGAACTGAATTAAAAATGTATGTATTAACTTCCACACTCGATTTAGCTCATCCACAAATTCCTCAACTGATGAATAAAAGTCATGAATTAAACATGGGGACTGATTCTCTCCTATAGATCCCCAGAAAGGATTATACTCTTTAAACAAAACCTTTTAAAGTGTGTAAGACTTAGCAATTTAATGTAGATGTGCTTATATATGTATATGTTTAGTGCCCCAAATATGCATAATGTTTCAGTATTAAACTTGGAGTGGGCGTGGCCTAAAGCAGAATGGGTTAATGAACCCTACCACTGGAAACTGTCATCAATTTAACTATCACCAACTGACGATCGCTTGTGGAAGCGTGTAGGCTGCAGTGATGCTGACTCGCGGGGAAAACAGGGAGCGAGGCATGGCCTGAAACATGTAATGCGTGTTGTGTAAACTTTACCTCATGACAGAAAAAACATGTCGGAAGTCGGATGTAGCTGCTAGTCACTAGAAATAGCATTTAGTCAGTTTTTGGATTAATTACCTGTTGGATTAATTAATTACAAGTCAGGAATGCTTGCAAACTGAAGTCGAGGCTGTAAATAAAGCCAAGAAGTTATTAGTTGTAACCAATTTCATCATAAAACTGAACAGCAGCAGAGATACTTATTGAATTCTTGCATAGTGAAGTCGCCCTGACAAACAACACATTGATTTATTTTCTTAATTTAAACCCCCGTTCATGTTGTGTGAGCGAAGGCTTTCACGGCTTCATCTGTTTAGCAGCACAGGCAAGGGAAAGGTGCTTTATTGCTCTGCTCCAAAGTAAGACAACATTAAGGCTATTAAGGTTCAAACAGGACTATGAAACAAGCAAACACATACATTATATGGCCAAAAGTATGTAGACACCTGACCATCACACCTATATGTGCTTCCTGAACATCCCATTCCAGATTTATTCCCCCTTTGCTGTTATAATAAGCTCCACTCTTCTGGGAAGGTTTTCCACTAGAGTTTGGGGCGTGGCTGTGGGGATTTGTGTTCATCCAGCCACAAGAGCATTAGTGAGCTCAGGTACTGAAGTCGGGTGAGGAGGTCTGGGGTGCAGTCAGTGTTCCAGTTCATCCCAAAGGTGTTCAGTGGGGTTGAGGTCAGGGCTCTGTGCAGGACATTCGAGTTCTTCCACTCCAACCTTAACACACCATGCCTTCATGGAACTCGCTTTGTGCACAGGCGCATTGTCATGCTGGAACAGGTTTGGGCCTCTTAGTTCCAGTGAAGGAAAACAGCACACAAAGACATTCTAGACAACTGTGTGCTTCCAACTTTGTGGAAACAATTTGGGGAAGAACCACATATGGGTGTGATGGTCAGGTGTCCACATACTTTTGTGAGATGCAACATTTTATTTTTATCGATCTTAAATCTGCAAACACAACACAACAATATAAATCGTCCAACTCGATAGCCATAGTAATAGATGGAATCTTTATAGATTGGACAGAATGTATTCCTGATGCTATCATCTCAAGCCTAAAATGTACCACATTTGAACTTATTTGGTAAGCAGGATGAGGATTAAATTCTCTTCACCCAGTTCCCGGATCACTCTGACAGCCCTAAAGCTGCCCTTACACAGAAAACTGACCAGCATTTAATTACCTGTTGTGATTATTTATTTGAATCCAATTTACAGCACTTCATGTTAAGCGAAAGTGACTAAAACAGTAGGAATTGTGACTCAGGGCTCACAACAGCTTCTGAAATGTCACGTCCCTTTAACAAGACAGCACTACAATTACAGGAGATGTTCTCTGGGCCACAGGTTGTTATTTCAGAGTGTGTGACCTTTTGCAGATCCAAAGGTGGAACGTTAATGAGTTTGACTCTATGCAAATAGAGAAGGACAACGAGGAAGTGCCGCAATCGCCAGGACCAGTAGCCAACAGGACCAGCGAAACCAAGGCAGATTATACTCACTCACTTTCTCTCCCTCCCTCCCTCTCTCCCTCTCTCTCTCTGTGTGTGTACGCATGTGTGTGTGTGTGTGTGTGTGTGTGTGTGTGTGTGTGTATATATATATATATATATATATATATATAGTGAGTATGGTGGGTGGGATATACAATTAATTCAATTCCATTTCATTTGCGTAGCGCTTTTAACAACAGACGCTGTAACAGTAGCTTTACAGAAATCAGGATGTAGAATTATATTTAGATCTCTAATGAACAAAGCCGGAGGCAACAACAGCGAGGAAAAACTCCATAAAACAATTATGCATGCAACAAGCAGAAGATACTTCTCTACATAATTTATCATTTATAATTCAATTTAAGATCTTGAAAATAGGGATATTATTTCAGAGATAAAAGATGATAAAAGACTATTGAAGAAAAGCAGAAAAAAAATGTAAATAACACAAAAGAAATCCAACTGATTTAGAAAAAAAGAAAATGGGATAAAGTGGTTATTATTATTATTATTGTTACGTATTTTTAATTATTATATATAATTATAATTATAATTATAATTGTTTATTATAATTTTATTTGTTTGTTTGTTTACTTACTTATTTATTTATTATTCACTAGTATGACACTATCCTTGCTATGTGTCCTTAAATCAGAACATGGCCCCCTATTTGTGTTAAAAACAAAATTATGCCCATAATGCTTATAACCCTAACACACACACACACACACACACACACACACACACACACACACACACACACACACACACACACACACAGCACTCTCTCCATTACAGAATCCCATTATAGCTGACTGCAAGAACAGATGTGTACTTTCTCTGGTTAAAAGTTTACATGGGTGAGTGGGGAGTGCCTGTGAGTAGTTCAGGTACGTGTGTGTGTGTGTGTGTGTGTGTGTGTGTGTGTGTGCCTGGCTTTGATGGAGTTTAATGGTCCTCCTTGTCTTCCTGCACAGAGGAGCTGGAGTGGATTAAGCAGCAGTGTGTGCGCCATTTAAACTCTTATTTCCCCATTAGCCTTGAAGAGTCTGCATCTTACATCACTCTCAGCTACAAATCACAGCTACGATCCCATCTGCATGAGTACTAAAGCACTGTTACAACAGTGTGTGTGTGTGTGTGTGTGTGTGTGATCGTGAAGTCTCTATGCACATGACTGAACAGTTGTTCTATGCCATGCCACTTGATGTGTTGTGCTGTCTGAGTGGAGATAAAGCCTATGTGGGTTCCTCCAACACCATGACCGAGGTCAGCATCACTACGGCTACCTGTTCACCAGCATCACTTCGGCTCACTGTCAGAAAGGGACGGTCAGAGGAAGGCTAATTTTATTTCATTTAATTTATCTACACACAAGAAACATCCAAAGCTAAATGAGACTGGTTTAAACTGAATTAAGATGAGACTAGGTTAACTGATGCACACGAATGGATTTGGAATGGCTACAAGATGGAGAAACAACAGAGAACACATTTCATAAAAGAGAAAAAAAAAAAACCTGTGTGTCTGAGATTTGGTGTCAAATAAAAAAAAAATAAGGAAATGCTGCAAATTATTAAAAATGTACTAACAGTGAATTAAATGAGAAGATAAATGGCTATGCAGGGATTTGGACAAAAATGTTAAAACAAGAACAGCCGTTTTTTTTTTTGTTTGTTTAATAAAAATATTTTATACCACTGTGCTGTTGAATTCTCAACTCTGATTGTTCATAGGGTGTTGATTAATTTTCTGGAACAGCAGCTCTGACAGTAGTGCTGGTAACTTTAAGCAGAACTGCGTACTGGTCGGCGTTGTAGTCATTGTACTGTCTTGTTCTGTCTTGTGCTGTCTGCACATGTTTGCACTTGTGCACTTTGTTTAATTTATGTCATCCCTGTAGTTCTGTGTTGTTCTGTGTTTGTCTTATGTAGCACCTTGGTCCTGGAGAAACGTTGTTTCGTTTCACAATGTACTCGTATATGGCTGAAATAACAATAAACTCCACTTGACTTGACTTGACTTGGCTGTAAGTGCAACTCTGCACTTAAACAGGTTTAATTATTGATATGATGAGGTTTTCTGTGAGATGTTTATTTAACATTTATGGAAGCAGTCTCCAGTGTTAACAAAGGTTATGTTAGGATATGAAAAGTTAAAACAAGTCTGATCAAATTTCACTCAGCATAAAACATATTTAAACACTAATATCCACTTAATAAATCTGTACTGCACGAGATCGAACCTTCACCGTCAGTCACTTTTCAAGTCTGATACAATTTCTTAAAGCGTCACTGGATCCTCACTTCCTCCTTAATCCTCTTTGTGAGCATGTAGTGCACAAACCTGCTGCTTACGCTACACTGTTTACAGTCAGCCACCCTCTTAGTTCCAGCTGGGTCTATTAAAATGTTTACCCCGTCTCGTTTCGTCTCGTCTCGTCTCGCCTGCGGATAATAACGCAGCAAGGATTAATAATCATAACTACACCGCAGGGCTGTGACATTCGCACGCTGATGAATGGAGCAGATGTGTGCTAAAATAAACATACACTTGGGCCGACCCTGACCTTGGTGATGCTCGGGGCATGACTGACACACATGACACCATACAACTGTTTGTTAAAATGAGAATAAAATTGACAGAAATGACAAATAACACAATAATAAAAATAATGTTTCACCTAAAACAGCGAAAACAAAACAAAACAAAAAAAAAGATCAGACTTACACACCAAACTGGCACAAACACGAGTACAAGAATGGATATGCTTTTGGACACACACACCCACACCCACACACACACCCACACACACACACACACACACACACACTCCTTTGTACACATGCAGGTTGAGTGCTCAATAGGTTTGTAGATCAGATGAGATAGTATCCCTTTTCCACTGAGGGAGAAAGCAGGGGAAGGAATGTAGGAAGTCCTACATCACTCCCTGTATGTAATATACGTCCTCATACCCCAGTGCTGCTAAAGTCTTGAATCTGGGAAGGAAAGTGTTGAGTAATTTTGGTTTTGATTTTGGTAAAGTGAACCCTACCACTATTCCCTGGCTACAACGGAAAACACTGAAAAAAAAAACAGGTCACTTTTACATTCACAAATTATAATAACAAACAGCAATTTGCGGAATATGTGACCCAGTAAGCAAAGTAACTGTGTTACACAGCAACGATCGTTCCCAGATCAAGAAACTGTTATTTATAGTCCACAACAATCTAATGACATTTTATCAGACTTTTGGATTTGACACATTCCTGAAAGATCAGAAAAGTTCACTGGACATGCTATCATTTATTATGAAGCTGGAATGCAGTGATGCTGCATCAAAATGGGAACTTTTTCATTATAATGGCTATCATTATCCAGGAAGACTTTCTTTCAATAATGACTACTAATAATTGTATTATTATTATTATTATTATTATTATTAATAATAATAATAATAATACATGCACAATATACGGTGAAAACTTTGTAGACACCTGACCATCACACCCATATGTGGTTCCACAAATTTGGAAGCACACAATTGTCTCTGTACGCTGTAGCATTACAGTTTCCCTTCACTGGAACTAAGAGGCCCAGAGCTGTTCCAGCATGATGATGCCCCTGTGCACAAAGCGAGCTCCATGAAGACGTGGTGTGTGAAGGTTGGAGTGGAAGAACTCGAGTGTCCTGCACAGAGCCCTGACCTCAACCCCACTGAACACCTTTGGGATGAACTGGAACACCGACTGCACCCCAGACCTCCTCACCCAACTTCACTCACTAAAGCTCTTGTGGCTGAATGAACACAAATTCCAACAGCCACGCTCCAACATCTAGTGGAAAGCCAGAGGCCAGAGGAGTGGAGCTTGTTATAACAGCACAGTGGGAATAAGTCTGGAATGGGATGTTCTCAAAATATATAAGGTTGTGATGGTCAGTGTATATTGTTTGGAACTGTATCCATATTCAATTAGGACACATTATCTACTGATATTCGATTGCACCAATATTGTATGGTAGAGTACACATAATCTAAGACTAAATCTAAGATCTGATTTTACTACTTAACAACCTCAAACATGTTCATTAAGGTGTTATTCATATCAGTCATTGACGGGATGAACATCAATGCAGTTAATACATGTGTTGATTATTTGGCTTATTTGGTTTATAACGAAAAGCAAATAAATACAAGTGTTACTTTTTTAATGTTAATGATAGTGTATTAAAGTTCATGTTATGAATCTTAATGTAAAGCACTACAACTTCAACTGTATCTGTTTTAATACTAGTTAACATGAAATTTAAAATGTTTATGAATTTAAATTCAGGGGTCCGAGTTCACTACTTCCTGTCTTTTCAACCTTCTGTTTAAGCCTCAGAGAGTTGTTCTCACCTCTAACTTTCAACCAAAAGTTTTCACTTTTGGAACATCTCATAAAATGAACCTGGTGAATAATTGGTGACTGCCTGCCCACTCCTGGTTTTGGTCTCTTTCCCCATTTTTTTTTTATGAAACACCCCTCATTAAAACTGTTCCGCATGAGCACAGACAGTTCATCACTGTAAAAGGTTACGCCTACACGTGAAATTTAGTGTACATTCCTGTAACTCTGTGCGTGGAACATCGGGAAGGTTATGAGGTCAAATCCCTGGATGCCGAAGAGTCATTGTTGACTCGTTTACCCGTCAACTGATTAGCTATAAGCTTGGATTGGATTCTGTATTATTCATAAATAACAGCTTTTTGCCACATAGATGTAAAATGACTGAGATCTGACTTGTTGGTATGATAGTGGAATCTCAAAAGAAGAGGAATTTACGATATATTATTCTCATCCTTCACTGGTTTATATCTGTTTCAAAAATAAAAATAGAGATGAGCTACTTCTTTACACTAGGTAATACACACTTTCCTTGAGGTGAGAGAGCAGAAAGGGATGTGGAGAGAGAGAAAGATGTTAAAAGGAAGAAAACCTTCAATAGCCATAGAGGAGTTCAATTTGATAATGATCATCCATTACTGAATCCAATTCTGTTTCACTTCGTAATTATGATTAGGAAACCTAAAATTGGTAGCATGTACCAAGCTAGACTGATGGCTTGGTATAGAATACTGTGACCAATACTCACTTCTTTTTTTGAAGCCCTTGATTACACCAAGTCCAAGAATCTAGCGCTTTGACCTACTATTATTAGATAAAGGCTTCGTAGTCCCTCCCTTGCTGCTTAACAAGGTGTGTGTGTAAGACCTTCTGAAAAATTACTCTACCGGCTTTGCACATCTGGATCCTCATATTTTAGCCAGTTTTTCCTGGCAAAATTGCTCAAGCTCTGTCAGACTGGATGATGAACAGCAATTTTCAAAGTCTTGCCACACATTTTCAATTGTATTTTAAAAGACTCCAGGGTAGCTTTGGCACTATGTTCAGTGTTGATGGAAGGTGAACCTCCACCCTAGTTTCAAGTATCTTGCAGACTGGAAAAGGTTTTCTTCTAGAAATGCCCTGTATTTGGGTCCATCATCCATCTGGCCCTCAACTTAACCTTGACCAGATTTCCAGTCCCTGCTGATTAAAAGCAGCATGATGCTACCACCACCATGCTTCACTGTGGGCATCGTGTTCACAGGGCAATGAGGATGGTTCAGTTTCTACTAAATGTAGCACTTTGTGCCGAGGCCAAAAAGTTCATTTTGTTCTCATGAGACTATTCCACATGTTTGTTGAGTCTCCAATTGGGATTTTATATGGCTTTTTTTAAATAATGGCATTTCAGTTCCAGGTTGTATGGCAAATCTCAGATTTATGGAGGTGTTTTGACAGATAGCACCGCTGGAATACAAATTTTGCAGTGAAACTTTTAATTTCCTGCCATTTAAGCAGTTTAACCAACTCCAAATCATATATCCACATGGACATGAGGCTGTGTTGAGTTCCAGGTGGTCACATATCCTACAATGCTCTCTGTCTTGTGGCCTGTGCGCTCATTAAACCACTTAGCATGACTTTCTTTTCCTGTCAATCAAGCTGAGTGGGCATTCCCCTTGGAGTGGGATAAATATGCAAATATGGTGAGAAGCTGTCAAGAGAGATTTGATTTGACATTGTCACTGTCGCTAAAGCCATCACTAGCACATTAGCATGTCAGAGTTCAGTGACGAATCAAATCAATAGATTATAGAGAAGCAGAAACAGACAGACAATCAGGCCAATGTGCCCAAATCCTACATTGCTGACATTAATCAGAATGTACTGCTCCTGTCAATCATTTTGCTTGGCTGACTGAAGTTGAGAGGATTACAGAATGGTTATTAGCATACTTTTTAGAAGATTAGTAAGTGCTGCTTTAACCTTTAAGTTATTTCACTTTGATTTGGTGCAATAGAAAGTTAGGATTTTGAAATAAATAAAAAGAGACTTTTCACCACAGTCAAATTCCTTCCATGTCCGTTTACACTCCTGCCTATCATCTAAAGAATCCCTAAACATGGGTAGCACTGCTGGGTGTCTGGAATAAAATTCTTTGACATATTTACTGCAAGAAAACATTAACTTATTTGACCAAAATGACATCATTTTATTTAAAGGCTACTTTCTAACCTTGACATGACCATCCTGTACAGATCATGAGCCACGGTGGTAAAAACAGCCAGTCTGCCTAAAAACACCTAAAAATGCCTAAAACCTTGCTAGCTAAGTGTGATTTTTCCTCACTCAGTAGACATCACGCTTTGATCAAGTTGTTGGACAGCTACGTGCACTAGCGAAACCGACATATCCCTAATCAATCCAGTTTGTGATCAAACACCCTGCTGTTGAAACGTCTACGATACTCCTGTGCCCTCACAGCATCATCAAAACAGAGAAGAGCACTTACACACTCTCTACAGACGACACGTTTTAAACTTGTTTGAATGCCGTGAGTGACTTTTACCTCAGGTGATGAGACAGAGACTGATACGAGTGATGCTGAGAATCAAAGGGAGAACTCAATTCCTGTTGTAAACTTATAATTATTTACTATGTGCCAGTAATGTTGTTTGTATACTCCTGGGCAAAAAAATTGGGCCAAGCACAAAAAGGAAAAATATTAAGCTTTTAACGGTCTTAACAACAAATCATTGGTCAGGAAATTAGAAAGAATTAAACAAATAGATAAAGTAACTTAGTATGGGAGAGCTTTTCCCGTTGATTTATTTAAATGTTTAAGCCTTATGGGTAAACTTGCAGACAGCTTTTTACAGAAAGAAGAGTCAGTGTTGTTCTTTTCAATATCGATGGCTTCAAACAGTTGATGAGTAGTTGAAAAATGTTTCTAGGTTAGTTTGTGTTTAATGTGAGACCAAATATTCTCTATAGGGTTCAAACCTGGACTCTGACCAGGCCAAAACATGAGCCTGATGGACTTGTTCTCAAGCCACTTTTCGATGGTCTTTGCAGTGTGGGCAGGAGTATTGTCTTGTTGAAAAATAACATCTGATCATTCCTCTTTAGAAAACAACTTTTTAATTGTGGGAAGCAAGCCTTTCTGCAGTATTCTCCTGCATTCCAAAGCACTAACTGACTTTTCACAGTGAAGCAGCTCACCAGTACCAGCAGCTGAAAAGGCTCCCTACACCATGACACCTCTTCCTCCATGCTTAACTGTGCTAGAGATGCATTAACTATTGTATTTCTCACCAGATCTTCAGACACCTCTCAGATGGTGACACATAACGCCACACAACTCTGCCGAACCACTCTCAATCAAACTTTCCATATTCTGCCAAAACTTCATTCTGTTTTTGATGTTTTTCTAAGACAGCAGTGGTTTTTTTAACACATCTTCTAGACATAAAACCTGCATTAGATTACCATTAGATAGCCATTTTTGGCTCGGCCCATTTTTATGCCCGGGAATGTAGATTATGTTATAAATGTAGAGGTACGAGGAGTGTCTTTCAGTAGATTTAGTGTGTCAGGTTTAGCCCACTCTTTCACTGACAGGGTGCAGTTCAACTACAGTTCAATGTGTCTATTCCACCTTATCACCTGCTTTTCCAAATAATCCCACAACTTTACTACAGGATTGAGGTCCAGTGATGTCAGGATTTCCCAAAGTGTCCTAGCATCCAATCAAACAACACAAAGATTTGACTGTATGCATCCTACAGTCTTCATCCTGGAATGTGAGAGCATCAGTGTTGTATTCTGCTTGGAAATGACACACCAAAAGCAAACCTTTGAGTCTGAACAGCAACAGTTTTTTTTTCTGTTTTTAATGCTAGACAGTTGCATTCATACATTCTCATACATACATTTCCTGTAGACATTGACGAGACACAGCTATTATTGTTTTTTTTCATTATCTGCAAGACACATCCTCTGTGTTTTTCTATTTGTTCACTATTTGTGGGCTACAAAACTGAAATTTAACCTAAATGACACAAAAATACATTTTAAATAAATATATTTGGTAAAAAATAATTTATTTTTCTATGATTGATTTTGTAATTTATTAATTAGAGTATTTATTTTATGATTCAGTATAATTTATAATTCTTTTAAATGTTTATCAATTAATTGATTTGAATTATTTACTGATTGATTTTTTAATTAAAAAAAGAAAAATCATTGTTAATTGCATTGCTTTAAAAGTTTCACTGGATGCTCGATAGAAAATGTCTTGCATGACAGACACAGTGTCCTTGACTTCGACAAATTGAGCATGTGCACACCTGAGACCGTCACACCAGTCACAACGTTTCAGAAGATGAGAACATATTGTCTCTTCATTATGCAGTCTCCCCAGCTGTTTTCAACTGGGCAATTTCTACTGGCTTTACAGGTTTGACATGAAAATTACACTTTGAACAATTTTCTAGTCAAGTACTTTTAAAAAGCCTACGCAGAGTGAGAGAGTCAGCATGAGATTTTATGAACTTTTGCACATTCTGCACATCGTATGATCTCATCCCAATCGTTTACTGTTGCAAAGTCGTCATGAAGGTTCATTGAAAATGTCACACTCCCAGCAGAAATGAGAAAAAACATGGATCTTTAGTCTTAATGATCTGTCAATAACTATAGGCAAAGTCCAAAGAGGACAGAAATGATTTATTAATGTGTGCAGTGAATCTGAACAGCAAAGTCAGTAATATGATATGAAGAAATCATCAAATCAGTTGAATTGGTTTTATAGACAGACAATTATTGATGGAAGTCATAAATGAGTTATAGATTTTACATTTGTATTGTAATATCCTCTACACATTAGATCATTTTGGGCTCCATTCAGATTGCAAACCTAATTCTTCAATTCCAATTTACTGCTCAAATCCTCAAATCTATTTTTTTTGACATCTTCTATTCAATGTGGATGTTATTCATGTCAAGTCACATTTATTTATACAGCACATTTCAAAGACAACAAGTGTCAGCCACAGTGTTGTGCAGCACCTTCAGGTACATCCAAACAGCAATGAATCGAACTGCTAATAAAATTAAATAAAACAATAACTTAAAATAAAAGCATTAAACGACAACACCAGATCATGCTCCTAAACTGACCTGCGTCTGACGAACGATGATGATTATGACGAGAAGAACATTGCTGACAAACTGAACCTGAATGCTTACGATGCGAGATCATGAAATGTGAAAGGAGAGACAATCAACAATTCTTTCTTTAGATTGTAATTTGTTTAAGTATCATTACAGAGCCATGAAATAGAATTATGTTAAACAGATATACAAAAAAATGACACTAAAATCTCATTTTCTCATTTCCTCATCCTCATAAGGGAGCTATTATGAGAAAATAATCAACGGTGGGGTGGTGTGATGCAGTCTGAGTTATTGTTACCACCCTGAAGATGGCAATGTTAACCAGAAATGACAACTAAATTAAACAAAATAATGAACTTGAGCACTTCTTGTTTACCATCATTAACTACATCTTTTGGACATTCTCAGCAATGCTTTCTCTTTTTTCTCTCTGGAAGCATAATGAATAAAGTAGCTTCTTTTCCTCACATGCAGGTTGCATTATTTATTTATTTCTTTTTTTAATACAACTAACAGCCTAAAGCTCACTTTGACTACATATGAAAGTTCATTGCTATGGTTACACACACACACACACACACACATATATATATATACATATATATGTATATATATCTGATCAAATTTGATGCCCAAACAAGGTCACAGAAGAGTCCACTTTTGTACACTTTTCTGGCCGAGAGACTCAGAATCCGAAGCTTGGCTGCTCTTTCAAACACTTAAGCACAGTTTACTAAGAGCAGGCAAGCAAAACTGTGCACACTTCACCACTCTGATCCTGTGATGAACAACCTGAACTAGTGTACATATTAGACACTGTGTGTGTGTGTGTGTGTGTATTATCCAGTCACATATTACAATGTTTGACATTTACTGCTCAATGCTCCAAATTACCCCGCATGCTTTACACGAGGCTGGAGGCTGGACAGACGCATGGCAGGGGAGAGCGTTTTGCAGGAATGATACACGAAACGAGATTTACACATCATTAAACCATGCATAAAGGCCAAAACAGGAAAGATCACAGCAGACACACACTCAGAATACACTCGGATCCAACAGCCTGTCCACTACCGTGTACTCTTAATTAGTCAGTTCTAAATTACTTAAAACATAATTTTTTTTTGCAAAATCTCCATAAGAAACAACACCTTATAATAAGTGAATCAGGGTATTATGCATATTTATGTGTTACAGATATGCCTATTTGTGTGTTCTACATATTTACAGACTCACAGTTCACCCAAGGTGGGAAGTGTTAAAAAAATCAGAGAACCGAAGAGAACCTCACACAGGGTTGTATTCAAAGTCGGTGAATTAAGTCCAAAATTTTTATTGTCAATATTTACGCAAGGAAAGTTACTCGTATTCAGCGTCAGGTTGTGCACATGATTAAACTGATATTCTGGCCTCACCATTCAGACTATGCAAATCGCCTGCATGTAGGTTACCAGATTTTTCTTGAGGAGGAGCGTCTGAGACGGGGATTTTCAATAGACTCTAGACCACTGCCTTCAAAGTCCCGACGAAACGGTTACTGTTGTGTTGAACTGTTGACAGTCTTACAGAACAGACAGTAAGGTATGAGGTACGCCGTAGCCCTGCTGTCTTTACAAACCTGACAGTAGCGTAGTGAGATAGATAAATATTGAGAACAGTGAAGAGTAGGAAATTTGTGACCTTGTGACTGGGTCCCCAACTGTGCAGGCTTTAAACAGTGCCTACTATGGCATATTCATGTCATATCCATTGTTGTCAACCCGAGTGGCCCAGGGGGCCTGGCGGACCTTCACCGTCCTAGAATCAGGGTTACATATGCAAATTTCTGATCTACTTCCCTACGTCCCTGAGTGCCAAGCAAAGTTATCATAAGGGGTTTGTGACATGTCCTGATGGTGCACTCAGCCAGACACCATACCTTAAGGAGCACTCAAAGGTTTGATATTCCTTTGAAGATGAGAATCAGTCAAGTTGCTAATCTTTTCCTCCACTGATTATAAGAATCGGTCAAGGAGCTGATCTTTTCCTCCACTGATTATAAGAATCGGTCAAGGAGCTGATCTTTTCCTCCACTGATTATAAGAATCGGTCAAGGAGCTGATCTTTTCCTCCACTGATTATAAGAATCGGTCAAGGTGCTGATCTTTTTCTAAACTGAGTATAAGAATCGGTCAAGGTGCTGATCTTTTCCCCCTGTGAGTATAAGAATCAGTCAAGGTGCTGATCTTTTTCTAAACTGATTATAAGAATTGGTCAAGGTGCTGATCTTTTTTTCTCCATTGAAGATAAAAATCGGTCAAGGTGCTAAAAGGCTCTTTATTAAGAAAAAGAATTGCTTCAAGACCTCATACTCTGTCCTCTACAAGCTTTCAAAGGTAGATGCTAAACGTCATATCACTGTTTCACAAATGTCCAGAAAACCTGCACTTTTATCAGTCTGTCCACTTCATTACACAATTTTATTTTTAAAAAATGCCTTAAACAGCCTTAAACGTGCGTGTGTCAGGATGAAATATTGTGGTTACAACAAATTGTCAGACAGCGACACTGGACTGAACACACACAGCTCCTCAGAGAGTCGATACTGCACAGGAAAAACAAACTCGAGTTCAAGGTTAAAATTGCAAGTAAGTGAGCCTCATGGTTTGATCTTTATTTTTATTTTATGGAAATCGTAAATGAGGATCCTATGTGTGTTCTCTGAGATTTAAATAAATAAATAAAGTAAATCAGCCATAAAACACTTTTGTAATTTAGTTCGCTTTGAACTCAACTCTGCCCTTTCAGCGAGCTCTCTGAACCACAAACCAGGCACCGCCACTCAAATTCACACTGCGCTGTGAAATGTTACAATTTTTTGTTTTATTTCCAGTCATTGAGCTTGTGTATGAGTATGTACATGACAGTGTGTGTGTGTGTGTGTGTGTGTGTGTGTGTGTGAGTGAGTGTAAGTGTAAAAGACAGAGGGTTTGATTGATGTGCTCTGAAAAGACATGATTTTTGGTAACTTTCATACACTTAAAGCCTGTATGAAACGCACATGTAGGTATAAATGTTTGCCTGATTCTGAGCGAGTAACTAAGCTTTAATAGTGTGTCATCTATCAGACTGAATCAACTGAACAAACTATGATCATTTTCACTTTTCATAAAATTATTAAAATAAATCCCATTAAAAGAGTAAAAGTAGAAGTATGACATCATATTAACAGCTCCCAGTTGTGATTTTCTTGGCAGACAACAACAATAATAATGATAAAAATAATAATAATAGTTGTTGTTGTTATTACATTTTGTTATGTAAAAAACAAAACCAAGATAAATCATGTCAGATCTTTTCATAGCAACCAATAAAATTCAAGTGAAAAACAAATATGCTTTAAGTAAAAAAAAAGAAAAAAAAAAACTTACAGTAATCTGGTTGCATATGTGTACACACCCCTTAACTAATACGTTGTTAAAGCAGCTTGTTTGTTAATACAGCTCTCAGTTTTTTTGGGTAAGAGATTACTATCTTCTTGATCTGGTGATTTTAATCCACTCTCCAAAAAAAAAACAAACCTTCAGATCTATGAAATAGCGAGGATCTGCTCTGACTGCACCATTCCAAAACACTGACCTTCTTCTTCTGTAGCCATTATTTGTTGATTTGGATTTGTGCTTTGGGCCGTTATTGTGCTGGAAAGTGATTTTTTTTTTTCCAGCTGTCTAACAGAGGCCGGCAGGTTTTGTGCCAGAATGGATTGGTATTTGGAGCTATCCATGATTCCTTCTATCTTGACTCGAGGCCCAGTACCAGCTGAAGAGAAGTAGCTGCACAGCATGATGCTGCCACCACCATGCTTCACTGTGGGTATGTTGTTCTTTGGGTGATAAGCTGTCTTATTTTTGCCAAACATATCTTTTTCGAATTATGCCCAAACAGTTGTACCTTGGTCTCATCAGACCATCATACATTTTGCCACATGGTTTATAATTTTTGCCACCAATGTAATTTTAACAGGAGTGTGTAGACTTTTTTATGTCAATGTATAGGTTAGGAATAATAACTGCCAGCAAACCTAACAACAAATTGAAAAATAAAAGTAGCTTCAAAAAAAAAAACAAAAAAAAAACAAACCTGTGTTGCTGTTTTAAAACTTTTTGAAATGAAAAGAAGTAAACAATAAAGGGATCCACTAAAAGCTTTAAAGCACAATAAGTCTGGTGAATATGGAGACCGTCGCTAGGCTGGAATAATGATGATGGAGGGAATGCCCCCCATGGAGGCTTATCAGTGGAGGACAGAGAGGTGTAAACATGGAGACGAGTTGTGCTTCAACACTAAAGGCCTTATCGCTACAGACGTATGTTATACTGTATGCCAAAAAAAAACCCATCAAACTTGTGACAAATTGTGTCTGTCTCTGGACACATAGATAGGATCTGCCAGATCTGTTTTGTTTTTTGCTTTTAGGCTCAGGAGCAAAAATTGGACCAATGCTCTACTTTTTGCAGATGATTCAATTTTAGGAGCTACTTCACGCTAATAAATCCGAGACAGCCTGCCTATCATTTATAGGAAACTATTAAAACTGAAAAGACCATGGAAAGATCCATGCGTAAAAACTTGACACTTACTGAAAAAAAGTCGTAAAGAAAAGCTATTCTGTATTAACACGCATGTTATATGTTGTTTTTGAGTCTTTAATTGATTCTTAACATTTTATTTACTGATAAATGAACATTATACCACATTAAATTCTCAAACCTGATTGGTCAGAAGGGTTGCATTATTTTAGTAGTAACCGCTCACACACAGGGACTTGTACGGTGGATGCTCCACACAATCTAATAATAAACAGATTTAAAAAGATGTGCTGTTTAACAAATGAAAAACATAATCGTTGATATGGTGAGTTTTTTTTTTTTTTTAAGACACACTTATTGATCATTTATGGAAGGAGTTGCTGGTGTCAGCGATTTGTAACAGTCACGTTGCTTTGTAAAGTTTCCCAGCACAGAGGTTACGCTTTCTGGTTTCTCAGTAACATAGCTAGCTGCATATTCTGATGGAAAGACAGAGAGAAGACGAGAGGCAACATTAAATCTAACGAAAATCTTTTAAGAAGCATGACTTTTCGTTGATTAATAAATGAAACATTGTAATCATTGGCAACTCACTGCGGTATAGATGGAATAATACACTTCGGATCATGCTTGTTTAATAAACAATTACATAAATACTGAAGTGACAAGTTAATACAGAATAATCTGTAACACTTTTGTGGTAAAAAGAACCTTGGCCCTTTTTCCCCTCTGTATGCTCCTTTGTAGGTCATAATACGCATAATAAATACATTCAACACTCAGAACTCTACACTACAACTCTAACTACAGTAGATTTGGGACTGTAAATTGACATAAACCCAGATTTAATCTCCCCAAATAATTTAAAATGTCCATCCTAGTTTCCTTAACTAAGAAAAAGAAACCCTTGTTATGTTTCTACAGTTACATGGGATTTAATATTGAAAAAAAAATAATAATAATATCAATTGAATTGTTTCTGTATAGTGCTCTCAGCAGACATTGTCACAGAGTAGTGTTACAGAAATGTGGATCTAAATCTTGATCCCTAATGAGCAAGCCACAGGCGAGAGTGGTGAGGAAAACACTTCCTGAGACGACACGAGGAAGAAACTTGAGAGGAACCAGGCTCAAAAGGGAATGTTTGACACTGGGTAGTGAGATAGTGGGATATTGATCAATAGAATAAAGAGTCACGAGTCATGAGACAGTGTGATCATATTTTCTAAATGTTATACTCCAGTATTTTGCATTTTAAGGCAGTGAAACCTCACAATTTTGTTGGAAGATATACAAAAAAATAGCGAATTTTGGATTAGTTTATATTAAACCTAGAATTTCCAACATTTCTGAAAAGTCGGTGCAGCGGAGATATGAGGTGTTTCAAGCCTCGGTGCCTGCCGCAGCCTTGCAGAAATGGAATTCGAGAGCTCTGCTGTATCCAATCGTTCAGAACGTAATGTGTTTGGCTCTGTGGGAGTGGATCTGCTCGCTGTGCGAACGACCGAGCGAACAGTCCTCATGCAAAATTAGCAGTATCTCTAAAAAACGAGAGCAATTTGGGAGAAATGAATCACTCTAACCTTTGCAGCTCTTTGTAAGAATTCTTACAAATTAGCGATTGTTTTGGAATGAGGGTGGATATTGTGCTAATATGACTGGGACTGATTTGTGCTTGAAAGCCTGGGGAGTGTTTTCTATATAGTGTGCAAAGGAGTTGAGCATGCACACAATCACTGAGCTCCATCAATCACTTTCCTCAGTCTCTCTCTCTCTCTCTCTCTCTCTCTCTCTCTCTCTCTCTTTCTCCCTCTCTCTCTGAGTCTAACCAGCGCCATTCACCTTCTCCATATTTGGCCCTTAATGAGGGGGAAAAATCTGTCCGGCACAATCGAGTGAGCCTGCCTGGTTTGAAGGGAGCTGGAAGAAAGAAATCAGCACCACGCTCAATTAGACTCCTAAAGGCTGTCAGTCCTCTTCTTCTCTCAACACACATGCATGTGCTGCTAATTGGCAGAAACTTCTATTTGAGGTAAATGATCTCTCTGAATGAAATCACTGAAACAATAAATAAAAAGATAATGATTTATTAAAGCACATTCAGGCATGTAATCTGTTTCCAGTCCACAGAAGGCAGGCTCTTTCTTCTCTTTCAATCCATGGCTAGGTGCAAGTAAGGAGTAACACATGACGGGCCGAGTGGGTATACAAAAATAATCCACGCTGGGGTGGTGTGACACAGCAAGACGGGAAGCGGATTATTTTCATATAACCGCACAGTCCGGAGTGTGTTATTCGGCTAATAGTACAGCCAACAACTGCAATGATTCATTTAAAAAACACATGTTAACGGTTTATTGATAGATTTAGCTTTGTACTTTACAAAGCACTGTGACTGTTACAAAGTGCTGACACTTGAGACTCCTTCGATAAAAGTTAAAAAAAATGTCTCCTAACACAAAGCTTCACCACACCAACGATCATACAATTTTCAAAGCTTGTGTAAATCCATTTATTATTAGTCCTAGATTAGGCAGCATCCACTGTACTAGTCTATGTAAATGAGCTGTTACTATAGAAACAATAACGTATTACACACTCACCATCCACTTTATTAGGAACACCTATACACTTGTTGATGAGAGAGGTCAGAGGAAAATGGCCAGATTGGTTCGAGCTGCCAGGAAGGATATAGTAACTCAAATAATCACTCTTTGCAACTGTGCTGAGCAGAAAAGCATTTCAGGATGCACAAAACATCAAACCTGCCTACTAGCTAGTATATACACACAGTCACATTATCTAGCCACAGACAAGTGACTGTTACACTGTGGGAGGCATGTATTTATTTTCTTGGCATGGTTTGGCTCCACTTCTCCCCGGCGAGGGAAGAATCACAAATGAAATCCAACGTTATTCTGACTCATCACTTTTACACTGTAAAGAAACAATTCTATCCTGATGGGTGTGGTCTCTTCCAGGATGACTCCGCCTCCACCTACATGGCACGAATTGTTCGAATTGTTGGTGTAACACTCAAAAACTCATTTGAACACCTGTGTGAAACATTTGGAGTGATGTGTTAGACAGCGCGCTCCATCAGCATCTTCAACACACCAACTGAAGGAAAATCGTTTGGAAGAGTAGTCTTCATCACTCATGTGAAGTTCATGAGATGTGTAGAATCTATAGCAAGGAGCACTGAAGCTGTTCCGGTGGCTCAGAGTCACCTAACACCTTAATAACACACGTGCTGCTGGATTTTCCTTTAATTTGTCACTTGTCTGTGGCTGTTACATTTCCAGTTGGACAAAAAAACTAAAGATGTTGAAAAATGTTCT
This sequence comes from Pangasius mekongensis, assembly GCA_033441845.1. Lineage (NCBI taxonomy): Eukaryota > Metazoa > Chordata > Actinopteri > Siluriformes > Pangasiidae > Pangasius > Pangasius mekongensis. Next base: position 3,282,900 of record JAKKZJ010000010.1, on the reverse strand, counting down.
CAGAAGATTTCACAGAACCTACACATCCAGGCAAAATAACATTTAGAAAACATTCTGTTAACTTAAAACCATTGGCACAGCCAAGTGTTGCAATGTTACCCTAATAATATAAAGTACCTTGGAAGACACCTGTTCCGAGGCTGCGTTCCAAACTGGAGGACATTTATCCCAGGAGTGTGCTAATGCTGTCAAAACCTGCTGCCTACCTGCTCATTGTGCAGTGCAGGTGGCCTGCAGCAGGGATTCGAATTTGATTTCCAGCTGTGCAATGCTCCACTAATGAGCAGAGGATTAATTAGGCCATTAAGTCTTTGTCTCTCTAACTTCACTGCAGTCACATGACCATGCACATGACCAGTGTTTAGGATCAGGAAACATTTTTGTTGGAGTAGAATTAGAATTTCTAATGATAGGAGATCTGGGAGTGTAAACCGATGGCAGTGCATGTAATCGCCCAACACACCTGCGTAGTAGTTCTATCAAGAATGAACAGATAGATTTAGCCACTCAGGGTGTATATTTTTCATTTCCACTACTTTATTTGGCTCTGTATAGATTTGGTCAATATAAATGAGTGTGCGCCTGTGTGTGATTATACACATTGTGTGTCTTGCAGTGGGCTGCTATATGCTGAGCAGAGAGAGCCGGTGCTGCCGAGCTGAGCAACCTCATCTTACAGCATCTTACTGAGCTTGTGTGTGTATGAAAATGATAGTTTCTTTCTTTCTGTTTTTACATTCAGAAGTTTTCCATGCTGAAAAATAAGCAGATCCTCACTCTCTCTCACAGCAGCTTCCCTAGTCCCCATTCTGCAAGGGTGTCACAAAGTACCACTACGAAACAAAACACAGCCACTTCAAACCAATGAGTCTTATTTAGAGCCAGAAAGCAATCAGTAAACGACTGAGCATTAAAACGTAGCTGATGTCATCATTCAGTCATGTTAGTCTCTTTTCCGGAACTTGACAGAATTAGATGTAAAGGTACTTCTACAAATTTGATTTGAACACCCCTGGTTTAAGATATTACAAAGTATATGGAAATGTCCAGTTACTTGCAGACTGCCCATGAGACAAGAAAGCGAAGAGGTGGATAGTAAGATACAAGCAAAACAGTGCAGAGGCGAGAGGCACATTTTGTTGTTTCCGATTCATTGACTTGTTGAGTTTCGAAAGGTTCAGTCCGTTAGGAAGCTAGCATATAACAGTCTTGACTTTGTCTCTGTGATAAGATCCCTTGACCCAATATGGAGATATCAGTGTTGAACCGAATCTCTATCTCTAACTCTAAAGAAACGGTCTCTGTTCCGGTGCCTGTAGATCTGTTTGCAGCTGTTCCTGACTCATTCTCCTCCTGTCCCTGACTCTAGGTCTCTGTGATGGATATACATCCATGGTTGACTTGGCTGGTGTCACTGCCTATTTTCCGGTCCATGACTCTCTGACCCTGCAGAAGTGGAGTTTCTATCTGTCTGGTGGAGGAATGGCTCGAGCTGCTATCGCTGTAAGTGCTGAGGGAAGCAGCGTAGCTTCGATGTCCATGCTGACACAGCTCGGAGAGACGACACGGTACAGGATGCGCTTACCAGCGCGCCGCACTACATCGATCAGTGTGACGTGGCAGAGGGAGTGTGTGAAGTGATACTTACTGTACAGCAGGACGGTGATCAGTGTGACACTGTTGCGAAGCTAAGCCTTGACTGAGAAAGAGAAGGCATGTAGAACATTGAGATGGAAATCATTTAGTTGAGTGAATGTAAAAAAGCAATGTTGTACTTTTTGTGCGTGGATTCCATTACTTAACATTACTTGCTCTAAAAGTAATTCAATTTAAGTTACATTTAGCTTCTTCTACATTTATCACAGCTGAAATCTCAATTTTGATTGGTCAGAAGATGTTGATTAATTTTCTATAACAGCAGCTCGAACAGTTGTTCCAGTTCTAAGGCAAATCTCATGTTTATATTAATGCGCTCGTTCTAATATGTTTGTTTATATAGTAACAACTTGAACAGGGACTTGTATGGCGGACACTTCAGATAAACATGTTGTTGGTTCTGTTTACTTATGGTTTATGGAAGGAGTCTCCAGTGTCAGCGCTTTGTAACAGTCAGGGGTAATGTTCCTTTCACTACGGGAAAGTCTTGCAAGTGAAACCAGACATTAACTCAAGACCAAACCCTAAACCATAAAGCTGTAAAGCATTAACAACCTCAGACAATAGTATAAATATTATAAATATACTAAATTACAGTATAAGACAGGCAGGAATAAATCAGAGACAGATGGAAACAGTAGACAGGGTGAGGACGAGGCACATCTGGGTCAGGAACTGAAGAAAACAAGGTGTCTCTTAAGTAAGTAAAGCTTGGCTTCTAGACTTCAGGTTATTAAATCATAAAGATGTCACTCATTCCAGATCTGTTTTACTGCTGAAGTGCTGTGTGTGACTCACTCCTCTGTAATGACAATTTAGATAACAATCACAGATTCCCAGAAAAGCTCACACTGATCAGTGTTTGCAATGCATTTGTTATTTGATTCCTAGCCTTCGCAGAGCCAAAAGCTGAGTGATAAGAACATGATATCACTGGGTTCAAAATGTACTGACCAAGTCCGAGTCCAAGGACAAAGTGTGAAAACATTCGAGGAAAACGTTAGATGTGGCTACCCAAGCATCGCTTCAGTCAAAAAAGCAACAAAGGTCCAAAAAAAAAAACAGCAGCTCAACAACTAAAGAGAACAGTGCCACTATCTGTATCTGTTTAAGGCTCCAACTATTTGTATCTGTATTTGGATTTGGAGACTCGTGTTAATGGATATAGTCTTGCTTTGTCCTACACGCTTCATATCTGACTGCTCCTGCCCATATCCTATTCGTACCTGGATTTAGATTTGTTTAGACTGCATTATGGGTTCATTCCAAATAATAATTCAGTTGCACATTTGAGTGTCTGATAAACAGACAGACACTCAGACAGACTCCAAACTGAATTCATGAAATGTAAAGTTTTGAACTTTCTTATCCATGTTGGAAATTCCTTTGGCGTTGTTCGTTTACATTTACGGCATTTGGCAGACGCCCCTTATCCAGAGCGACTTACAATTATCTCATTTATACAACTGAGCAGGTGAGGGTTAAGGGCCTTGCTCAAGGGCCCAGCAGTGGCATCTTGGCGGTGCTGGGGATTGAACTCATGACCTTCTGATCAGTAGTCCAACGTCTTAACCACTGAGTTTAGTGTGTTTGCCTTGAGGAATAAGAAATGTAGGATGTTTCTAGGTAAAAGTACAAGACACTAGGCAACGTCGATGCAAAAACATTCATTACAAGCTGCAGTGTGATTTATTGAGTACGTAAAACTGATACGATGCTTTACGGGTACCGTGTTTGTTTCGTGATGTCACAGGGACTTCTTGCCAATTAGAAAAACCTCGTAGATGAGCAGCGAAGCGTCTTCGTGTTTGAAAAACAAGGCCATTATGAGGCACTGAAGTGGCCTGGATGCCTAAAGAAGCTTTACAGAGCAAACAGGAAGTTTTCATGGCCTGGCAGTCAGTGAAGAATTATACTGTGAGTACGAATAGTTTATGGTCTTGCTTTAGTTTTTTCCAGCATGATCTTTGAGTGAGCAATGTTGTTAACATTATCAGCTCGGGGTAAACCGTGTTACTGAAGAGCACAACAACAGCCGTCAGCTTATATCCAACTCTACCGCTTAAAGATATATTTCTCCTGCCACTACTTAGAGAACTGTTTTTTGTTGTTGTTGTTGTTTTTTTACTTTTTTTCTAGCTGCACACTCAACTGATTAGGTTCTCAGACAGAACTGGTCGAGTTATGCTGCTAACGCGCCCCTGCAGTCGAGGAAAATCATTATGATGAGAGCGCAGCGAGAAAAAAAAATCAATGTCCTGCATCAATTTGGAGCAGAGTTTTATTAAAGCAGATCCTGACAGACAAAGTAAAGGATCTACAGCCAGCCTTTTTTTCCCCCCAAGACATAAAACGTAATACCGATTTGGTTTAAATATTTCCAAGAAGGGATTCATAGGTACATGTTTTTAAAGCACTTATATTAATGATTATGCAAAGATCTGTAATGTTTTAGTCAAACAGAAGTGGTCAACTGAGTAATATATTAAACCAGAAGGCTAAAGTTCTTGAACAAACTTTAAAATATTGGCTTGACAGAGTCTGCTAAACAATATCGGAGGTGGTTGCTAGGTGGATACTATGGTAATCCAGATGGTTGCTAAGGTGTTGCTAGGTAGTTGCTATTATATGTCAGGTGGTTGCTAAAATGTTGCTAGGTGAATGCTATGTCATTCCATGTAGTTGTTAAGGTTTTGCTAAGTGGTTGCTATGAAAACCCAGGTGGTTGCTAGGTCACAGCTAGGCGGCTGCTATGGAATCTCAGACGGTTGCTTGCTTTTTTTGTTTGTAGCCATCACATTCCAGGGAGTGTCTGCAGTGTTAGTGCGTGGAGCAATGCAGTTGCACCTGCCTCCGCTATAAGTGAATTAACATAGTATCAAATCATCTGATGGCAAAACCTTGCCCATGTATTCCCTATGGGAAAAAAAAAAAAAAAACTTTTTAGAGCAGTGCTACTTGGCAACCATTATTCTGAACTTTTTCCAAAAACACAAGCACTCCATTCCCGAAAGGCAGTTACGAATTTGGTGGCTGTGAAAATTATACAAAATTGCAAATAGAACAAGAGGAAGAAAAAGAACATTATGTTGGCTCTGTTGTTGAGTGTCACGACAAAAATAAAATAAGAAGGAGAAAAGTGGAGGATAGCTTTCCTTGTATGTAGCTGTCAGTGCAACACGTACACTCAGTCAGACATTGATTGTCTTTGTCATCAGTTGAACTGACAGTGTTCCATGAACAAGTTTGTCACATGTGCCAAAAGGACTTCAGATGACAGCACGTCCTCTGCATCGCCATCTGCCCCCAAAAAGGTAAAATATGAAAATATGACAGCAATTATCTCCAGTTTGGGTTTTCTGTTACTGGAACAGATGCAGAACCGCTTCCCCAGTGTGTGGTTTCTGCAGATGTCCTAGCAAATGATAGCCTTGAAACCATGCAAGTTGAAGTGTCATTTAGAAACGAATATGCTTAAAAATAAGGGGGTGGGCTTTAGTTTCAAAAATGTAAAAGCCCCCTGCGAGACACAATATGTATCATGATATATAGTTTGGGTGGGTTTTTTCCGACAAAACAACAATCAGTGGCGCCATATGCCCAATGGTTAGAAAGTCGGACTTGTAAACTGAAGGTGAACCTGAAGGTCGTGGGTTTGAGTCTCAGGTCCGGCAGGGATTGTAGGTGGGGGGAGTGAATGACCAGCGCTCTCTTCCACCCTCAATACCACGACTGAGGTGAGACCCTTGAGCAAGGCACCGAACCCCCAACTGCTCCCCGGGCGCCGCAGCAAAAAAGGCTGCCCACTGCTCCGGGTGTGTGTTCACAGTGTGTGTGTGTGTGTGTTCACTACTGTGTGTGTGCACCGGGATGCGTTAATTGCATAGCACAAATCCCAAGTATGGGTCACCATACTTGGCCACAAGTCACTTCACTTTCACTGTTAAATTCTCAAATCTAATTGATCAGAAGGAGTTGATTAATTTTCTATAACAGCAGCTCTGACAGTAGTGCAGCTTCAAGACAAATCCTATGTGTATATTAAAAATTATACAGTACATGCAGTTATTTAACAAAGAAAAATGTATAATCATTGATCTGGTGAGGTTTTCTTTAGGGAGACGTTTTTGGAAGGAGTCTCCAGAGTCTAAATAGAGAAAAAGCATAGTGTGTCATTCTTTAATTAGTTAAAAGTTGGAATCATTGCTAAGACGCTGTGGTATAAGAGGAATCAAGCACTATGGGACATGCTGTTATTGGCAAATGATCAACTTCAGGGTGGTAACAAGAACCCCACTTCATCACACCACTACTGTTAATTATTTTCCTATAAGAGTACTCAACCAAAATGCTTTGTTCCCAGATGATAAACAGTCGGAAAATTATACGAATATCTATATCATATCGCCATATCCATACCCCACCCTAGTCTCAGTATGTTTGGTAATAATAAAATGATAAAACTTGGAAAAAAAGTAAAACTGTGACTGTACTTTTACAATTTAAAGTGTGGTACTTGTAACAGCTAATGAGTTTTGACAAACCTATAATCGAAGAAATGTGATCTTAGCATTCAATAACATTCAACACTCAAGTATGGGCTGCTCACAGAGCCAGCATTTTCTTAATATTCATTTTTCACACAGCCTCAGCTGAACAGTCGAGGGCCAAACATTACAATGTCCTGACCACATCCAGTTAGGAAAACATGCAGACAAGGATGACGGATATGTTTATGATTTGGTCTTTTCTGAGTACTGAATTCTGGTGAGATATGTGTAATTCACACCGCTAGCTTGTCACAGAACGAGGCACGTACACAGAAGGACACACACACACACACACACACACACACACACACACACACACATTGTAAAGTATTGGGAAAGTAGAAAGTCGAAACTGATTTCTCCTGGTTATTGGTCAGACAGGGAGTTAAAGCAGGAATTGTATTTCCTTTTTCTTGGATTGCTCGCTTCACAGATTTTGGTTTTGTTTATTATTTTTCCCGGTTAGCTTCCGAATACAATCTCCTAAGTTTAAAATCAGCCTGAGATAATAATAGCCAGGGATGTACTAGAACACATCAAATACTAAGCCCATGAACCAAATTCGGCCCGCAGCCTCGGTTCATTTGGCAAAACCTGGAACTTGGAAAAAATAATAGTGAAACGGCACTTATTCACAGAATTACAGAATTCACAGCAGATCCGTAGTGCAGCCATCCAAAGGGTAGTTACGGTATATACTTGCACTCTGGTTTCTATCGTGGCCGACATGACTGCCGTCGGAAAAGCAGGTTAAAATCAATGCCTGTGCACTGCGCTTGATATAAGTCACACTCATGTGTAAAATCAATTCAAAAGCACCTTGGGTGTTGTGCTGGCAGTGGCTTAACCAGAAACTTCCTATTCTAATTTCAGAGCCAACAGATTACTGGTATTAGTCGATAGAATGTGATAAATAATTAAATAAATACATAAATAAAATTTGTCAATTACTTGTGCAATGGCTCTGATCAATTTTCCCCCTTTTCTCAGCTTCAAAATGGCTTGCTTCCTCCCATAGATAGCTCTCTAGTCTTCATGCTTGTTTATCCTTTTTGACAACAAATGCTGTCTTCAACGAGTGTAGACATTTAATTCTATTTTTTTTTTTTTTTTTTTTTAAACAATCAATCAATCTAACAGGGCAATAAGAAACACCGGTCAGACACATGTTCCAATATTTTTGATCACTTGAAACAGGAGTTCTTTCAAACAAAAGGTGCTGCGTTTTAAGTCGTTTGACATATCACGGTGTAAATATCAGGAAATGAAAGCTGAAATTCTCATCTACTGTCTCATATCCATCTTTTGATCTCAAACCCAAAGGTGTTCAGTGTATAACAAAAACAGAAGCATTGGCCATACTTTCAGAGGGAACTGTACATAGGGGACTTCTTAATGAGACTGATTTTGAGGTAAAATGAAAATTCATCTGAGTTTTTATAAAAAAAAAAATCAATTCAGTCCGTGTTTGCATGGAACAAAAGCCAGCATGTGCGCTTCAGGATCATGTTACTACATCATGACACCATTCCAATGTGTGCTTACATGTGTTTGGAGAATGGATGGAGGACATGGGACTGAAGAAAAGGTAAGTTATGTTTTGCAGAAGTTAGGAAGATTGCAAATGTCAATTACAGCAGCTTTAAATTAGAGGATCACCCTGGGAAAAACTAATACTGCCTGGAGATTGCTTTTTTATCTGATCTACACTAATCCCAAGCCGTGTTTTACTTCGAGACAGAATATCTATAGCAAAGTGTGACTACACAAAACCTTTTTTTCCCCAAGAACACACTGAATTTTTCATCTCGGTGGCTCTGAGCGGCCTGATTCTGAAAACAGCACATTTCAAAACTGCCATTTTGCTCATTTTCACTATACGGCGGCGGTGAGAGCCGACACCTCGAGGGTATTCGAGCTGCATTGGCATTCACCGAGCTCAGTGCCAGCCGTGTCTGCCAAGTGCCTACAGACAGCAGCGGCCTTTTTCCCTGTCACTCACACACTCGCTCAAATACCAGGCTGAAGTCACTCATCCTGGACTGATGCTAATTTTAAATATAATGAGAAAAGCATTCCTCATATTGCTAAACTCAATATAATTCTTCATGACAGTGATGTGCGAGTGCCAGAGTCAGCTTGATGTCTCTTTATGTAACGGAGTTTAAATAATGTTAGTTAAATTCATGCATAAATTGGGAAAACTCGCCATTGGTTGTGCACTGCTTCTATCCACGTCCATTATATTAGTGGGCGGTGTTACGTAATCGGCAGCAGTTTCAGGATGACTCGCTGCTGGTAAGCTGCAATGATGATCTTATTAACTAAGTTTGAATTGTTTTCAAGGGCAAAGCTGAACTTTTATATGACACACAAGTTTACTAGTCAGCTCCTAGTTCTGTTAGTACTAACAAATACGTGTTATTTCTGACGATAAAACGAGGTGTGTGTGTGTATGTGTATTGGCCTGCTTGTAAACACTGAAACTCTGTTTATTTCATTTAAGACTGTCATGCATCATCAATGATCAGCAATCTAATCAACAT
>JAKKZJ010000010.1:3237037-3266628 GCA_033441845.1 Pangasius mekongensis | reverse complement strand
ATAACCAGCCTGGGCTAGCGAGTGGGAACTGGCTATGATTAAATCGTGAGATAATTAGGTTTAATAAAATTACATACAATGGCCTGCAGTGCCTCACTGAAACAGCTGCTCACGTCATCATCATCATCATCATCATTACAAATACAAACAACACCATATAAACAAACTGAATTCCAGTGCTGTAAGGCAACAGTAAAAAGACCTGTTTGAAAGAAAGAAGACAGTTACAGACTTAGAGTTAGTCCACGCCCAAATGCATTGCTGATTCTGGCATAGATTAGCATAGCCTGTAAAGAATTGATGTTATCACTAAAACAGGCTATACTAATTAAAGCCAGAATCATCAATCATCAAAGATCTTCAGGAAGTTGCACTGGAAAAAACGAAAGGCATTAGTAGACAGACGGCTGAAAGGCGATGACGCCGTTATTGAATAATAATAAGTGAGTTAGGCAGAAACGATATGGTCATTCATCACACACCTCTCCAGGACTGAAAGGAAGCATGACGTTCTATTTTTTTTTTTCCCCTCACACGATAATAGCTAAAATGATCAGCATGATTCATTTGCTTCATAGAGAAATCAAAAGTATTTATGACAATTATTTAGGAATCATGTCGTTTTATTCCACTTTATCATCTTAAATCAACAGAAAACTTCCACATTTATCCCATGTATATACACTTTTAATCAAAATGAGAAAACACAATCGATACACGTTTCTGAAATATAACAGGCAGTGTATGTATTTTTGTAACACTGCCTGGATGTTAGAGTTTATTTCTTGAAATTTTGATTTTCCTTCCTTTTCCACACGAAATAATTTTGTAGAGGATAAAAGATCATCACTCATACTTTATCCTGCTCAGGGATGTGTTGCTGATATAAAATATAATTTGTGACGTTTTATACAAGTCATTATTTTTCAGTTTTTCACACTTTAATATATATAAATGTGGCACTGCTCTTCCGATGACGCTGTGTTAATAAATCTAAATATATTCGAAAACTGTCTTTATATACAGCGAGGGGAATTAACCATTCACTCACCCTTGTTTTTGTTATTTAATATACTTCCAGTGAAAGTTTTCATAAAAATAAACCAATTGCACCCGGTGTCATTATAAACAACGTTGCCATTGGTTGGGAAGATTTCACACAATGAGTGGCAATCATGGTGAAAGTCAAGAAGCTTCCCAAAGTTCTCAGTTCTCTTATTAAGTTCTCTTATTAAACAACAGCTACAGAGCCATAGCAAAGACTTTAAATATCCCTGTAAGTATAACTGGATTGATAATATGCAGGTGGAAAGTGCATGGGCTCACAACTAATCATCCCCGGACAGGTGAACCACGTAAGATTTCACAACATACTTTCAGAATAATGATAAAGAAGGTAGCATAGAAGCTAGCAGTCACTCGAAAAGAATTGCAGGACGACCTGAAGGCAGCAGGAACAACAGTTACACAGAGATCAATAAGCAGTGAGCTGTACCGCAATCATCTCCATTGCTACAGCATCTTTGAAAGGTTCACAAACCACCTCAACTCAATTCAGAGGAGCGACTGTTCTACTCTGAGGCTCTCCCGGATCGCCAGAGTTCCTCGCCTTATCACGGAGAGTAAGCCCAGCAACCCTGCAGAGGAACCTCATTTCCAGCTCCTGTACTCGTGATAATGATATGATGATGATTTTTGCCATGTTGCCCATTTCTTTTTTCCAGTCCAGTTGCTCTTCCTCACTGTAAATTTTGCTATGCTATGCATTCTTCCTTGTGACTGTACTTTCATAGCACATCCTTTAATAATCAACTTAGTCATTATTACCATGACACTCATCCTTATCATCTTGCAGGTTAGTTAGCTTCTAATGTTTGACCTATTGTATCTCAGCTTGACGCCATGTCCAGCAGTGTCTCTGGGTTTTTTTTTTTTTAAATAATTATTATTATTTTAAGAGTGAGTACAGCATTACAATCTCATCAATCCAAAGCAGGGGGTGTACTGACTTTGTAAAAACATACAAATCACTGTAAAGTGCATCAGTAAACCCAGAAGGCAGAGTACATCAGTGTCCTGCCATGGCACAAGGGGGACTTTGGGACATGAGTAATGGCCCTCTGTTGCTCAATGACTCTCTATGTAGGCATGACTCACTCCAACTCCCACCTGGATGGACACTCAGTCTCAAGTGAGTGCTCTGGAAGCTTCAGCTCCTTTTCTGCCTCCAGTGCCACACTGCTGTTCATAAAATGAGCCAGGAGGATTAAATATGGTTCCACTCTTGAGCACAGGTCACACACAAAAACACACTCCTATTTCCCCTCGGTGGTTTTGTAAAGGACTAGAAAAGCACTTTTTTATTGTGCCATTGCATATTTTGCATAGCACCTTAACAAGAGCAACACTGCTCTCCCAAATCTAAAGCAAATATATACAAAAAAAATGTATTGTTGTAGAAATTAAGTAAATCATTTACTGTATTGATGTCAGTTTGTTAACAAACTTACTGTATATACTCTGATATACAGTCTATCAAGTATCATAAAAATGCCTTTAATAATCATTATATGATATTTTCTTTTAGTTATATTGCCCAGGCCTGATGTGTCAATCTTTTATAATTTTTTATTTATTTTTTATTTACTTTGCGGCATGCTGTTTTGGGAAAACAGCACTTGCTGTTTTATTCATTACATAGTTAACAAACTTCCCAAACTTTAGCTAAACTCACCAATACTGTAGTAAAATGTCTAAGTAATTAAAGAAGCCAACAGTTGTGATTATGATTAAATCATGACAAACCATACAGCCCTATTTCTTCATTATCCAGACAAAAACGGCAGCATTGTGGCTGATATTTAACCAGACCTTCTCTCAAAGCCCCAGTATGAGGCATTTGGGCTGCACATAAATCATGTTTTGCTCATTCATTGGCTGAGAAATCCATACAGAACAGTTACCAATATAATATTCAGAATCAGCTCAAAATGTAAAAAGGGCAAACTCATTGTGTAAAATGTTAAGGCTAAAAGTAGGCTTGCATTGTACATAGTTACAAGAAAAATCCATAATTATAAAAAAATTATAATTTTTATCTTTTTTTTATTCTACAAATTTTTCATGAAAACAGGTTGTTATAATACTGCAATACTCAACATGCATTACATTATTATCAAGTACAAAGTATTGGCACTACTGCCTTCCATTTTATGTGATATTGTATGAATCCAAATGAAATTCAGAAATATACTGTAAAAGCTGTACCTGTTATAGACAGTCATCTATTCTATTGTCTCATATTCGTGACAAAGCTACCTGCATATTTTTGGAATAAATGGTCTGGATGTCTTGGCACAACTGTTAATCACAGATGAGAGAATTACATTTGGTTAAAATGCCTCAGGTCTCTCTCTCTCTCTCACACACACACACACACACACACCCACACATATTTCTCCTCTTGAATGGCAGCCATTTGGGATGGATGAGCTCACCGGTGGAGTCTGTAAAAATGACCTGCATAAGATGACAGTAAAATAATAACGATATTTCCTTGTTTTAACCTCTCTTTACAGGTTATCTGCAGCTCATTAAGGGAAAGAAGCATCGCAATCCAGTTACACAGTTACGTTACTGAAAATCTTTTAGACGATTAAGTTTAGGGTGAGGATGAGGTTGGTGGTTGTATTCATCTGAGTTTTTCATAAGAAAGGCTGATTATGCTGATGGAATGGAAAAAAAAACTAATCAATGAGTGAGGGGGAAAAGTGTCTGGTAAAAAGTCTTCTCAAAACCTTTAAGATTTTTACATCTTAAGCCTCTGAAAGGTCATTACTAGAGATGCATCAATACCATTTTTCAGACTGAATATCAGTACATGTTTTTTGATGACTGAAATGAGTAACCTTCAGTGGGAAAAAAAAAAAAAAAAACACGTACGGCTTCATGAAAACGTGACTTTTGTTTGCACGTAAAGCTAATAAAAAGCTTCTTTAACTGCGCTTTTACAGTTACAGGCCTGAGTGCCTATTGGTTCTGTTCTACTGTAGTGAACTTCAACCATGAAATGGCAGCACAGCAACAACAGCAGACGATAATAAGTAGCTCAGCATCAAGCTAGCTGGCTAACATTAGTGGCTAACATTAGTGATGACACCTTGATGATTACCTTTTCAAAACAGTGATTAATATGGTCAATGTTATGGATTTAACCAAGAGCTGTGTCTGTACACTAACTGCTCTAAAGCCAATACTGCTATAAACTAATATAAAAGTAGAGAAGGTTCACCGTGTGAGCGGCCATGTTGATTCGATGTCACTCTGTAAACAGGGAAGTAAACAGGGGTGAGATGAAATTTCAAGTTGAGGAGGTATTTTGGGTGGATTTTACCGGTTGTAGGTGGAGAATTACAAATTGCAACTTCGCCTCAAACACAGCTAACAGATCAAGGGTGTCACAGAACATTGAACTCAACATTCAGCCAAGTAGCTGCCATGAAAATCTCATGTGGGTCTTCATTCACGTAGTGAACACTAGGTTTGCTCTTTAGAACTTTAGCGAGCTGATTTTAAATTTAAGTGCATAAGCTAGCTACATTAGTTACCCTTAATCGAGTAGGGTTGCTGCAGGTTTTGTTTCACTTCTCAGAAAAGCGCCTTTGTACGTCTGAAAGTAAAGTATGATTTTGTCTTCACCGCATCGGAATGATGTCAATCACCAATAACGGCAGACCATCAAGAACAACACATTGGGTAGGAGCTATTATTTTCACTCACCTAGTGTTGTCTGTAGACATTTTTTCTCGCTTCACTAGCACTTGCTACAGTGTCGTCTGTTCCTCATGCTGAGTTTTAGCTGAGGTTTATGCTGTTGTACCTGTTGATATTTTCACAGGGCACAGTTTGCAGTCTGCTTTGCTTTGACTTCCATCTGCCATTCCGTGTCATCTGCTCATTTCGATAGCAGTGTATCGTAAGTGGAAAATTTTATTATATTCTCAGTTTCATTGAGATTTAGAGTGGAAAAATGCACATGGTCTATGAACAGCAGTTCAGGTTACAATGATTGCAATTGCAATTTCTTAGGACTTGACGAAAGCTAACTCGTATGAACGGTTAATGTTATTTTAAGGTGGGGGGTTAATGATCATAGCTTTTTTTTTGCTTCATTTATTTGTATTTATCCAAGAAAACCATTCTCACTCCTTTTTTATACGAATTCTATATGAATTCACTCAGGTTGACAGTGATTGAACAATAGCATTTAAAAAGACATATATATGACAAATAGATAGACAAATAAATGAATAAATAACCAGCATATCAATCAGTATAATATATAATATTATCTCCTATTGCTGTCAGTTGCTATGAGTTTCACAATTCACTATGCAGATATGTTATAATATTCAAACATAATAAGTGATATACATTACAGATAGCTAAGGAATTTCATTATAATCGGTATTAATGATGACTGTCATTCGATTTAAAAGTCTGCTAAGGTAAGAGTGTGACAGGACTGTTCGGAAAATTCCAGCTGAAGCGCAGTGAAATACCTTGAAATGAAGACAAATGGCCTGGGTTTTAGCCTGACATCTCCTGTCTTAACAAGTGTCAAGAGAGGATTATAATACATTAATAAAGGAACTAAAGCCATGAGCGTACAGCTCTGAGCCTCAATGCTGTGCGTTCTCAAATGAAAATTTTATGTAGCAAAATGACAAAATGACATGGCTGAATAATTACAGTGAGCATGTCACCATTGGAAATTGGCAAAAGCACACGCACACACGCAAACAGAAAGGTAACATCAATCAAGCCTAAATGGGAAAATAATCATAAAACTGATGAGTCATTAGTAATGAATACGTCCTTTGTGTAAATTCAATTATTCCCAGTTGAGAGACTTCCTGCATCCTAATTGGAATCAGTTTTTCTAAGTAGGGGGAAAAAAAAAACATAAAAATGAAATGACTGCATTACGGTGAGAAAGTGTGTGAATGATAACTGGGAAACGATGCTGTTTTCTTATAAGTGACACTGCCTTCTTGTTTCTGCAGCTCCAGCTGGTGCACACAAAGATGAGAGAACATGACATTTTTGCCTATTGTTCACGTTCAGGCACAATATAATTTGCATGTATATGAGGGGGAAGATCTTCGGAGATCTATTGCGACGAACGTCTGAAATTGAATGTAAGCCTCTTTGGTGCGATTCTCAATAACAATCTTAAAATCCATAAACAGTTTTTAGGCTAACGTTTTTTTTACAGTGACAGAACAACGTGAGAAATTAATAGTATGGGAAACGTGCATGGTTTTGGCTATAAGATGGTTACAATTTTATATAAAATAGAATAATATAAACAATATAACAGTATAACACAAAACACAGAATTGCTTTTAACACTAGTGCAAATACACCGACAGTCAACATCTTGAGTTTTGAACATTATTTTTTTGATACTTCACTACAGCTTACTCACTGTTGGCAATTAAATAAGAGGGGGAAAAAAAAGTATATCTTAATATCTTAAGTGCTCGAATTTTTCTGTTTAAGGACTTCTTTGATATCTCTGATTGTAATGAGGTTCTCTAAACGAGTGCTTAATTAAAGGAAAGTGCACTTTTCTGTAAGCTGAGAATACAGCTGATATTAAATGGGTGTTAGTATCTTCTGTAACACAAATAAATGTTGTGTCCTACAAGTGACTCATCAACAGCCTTTTCCAGTTCTAGATTTTTTTTTAACAATACTAAAATAGGCACAAACAATTTCTCAGTTCACTTATACCTATGTTCTAATTACAGAATATTTAACCTGAACCCATTTCTTGAGGTTTAACCAAAAATGTTAACACAGGGTGTTTAAGTATGGAATAACACATGAAAATATCACACACACACCTGGGGAGTGTGATGTGTCACGACGTGCAAGTGGAGTGCCGCTACACCCACAAAGAGCATTATTTTCGTATAACTGCACGGTCTGGAGTGTGTTCTTCCACTCATATAACAGTGATTTGCCAATGATTATAAATAGTAGTTATTGATTTTCATTATAGTGAACAGGAATGTGTTTGCCAGGGCCTAGGAGCTTTGTGCTGACCTTTGGCCAGAAGCGTATTTAGATGTTTTAGGAAAGGGCTTTTCTGTGGGGAGTTGAGGACTGAATGTTGAATGGACAAGACCTGGGTATGTACATGAAACGCCAATAAAACTATTCCTCTTCTTCATGTTTGTGCCTGCTTGCATCTTTAGTAACGGAAGAATCAGAAAATTCCTTCACAGTCCATCAGATTACAATGTTTAATTTATTAATGAATGACGCATTGCACATTTTACAGTTTAGAGTTAGATTTAATGCGGTGGAACGTCGGAGAGACACGTTAGTTCCTGTTCTCACTTACCTGCAATCAAAGCTGCGATCAAAAAATCATTCCCTCACCAGCCCTCTCTCTCTCTCTCTCTCTCTCTCTCTCTCTCTCTCTCTCAAAGCACAGCTTCTCATTTTACAGAGGACCTGGAAAGCATAATCCCCTCTGTCCTGAAGAATTTCCTGAGCTGGGAAACTTTGTTACAAAGGACTTACAACCAAGACTCCTTGCATAAATGTTAAATAAACATCTCCTAATAAAGAAACATCACCACATCAACGATTATACGTTTTTCTTTGTTAAACCACTACGTTTTTCAAATCCCTGTGTTTACAAATCCCTGTGCATGAGCTGTTACTATAGAAATAATAACGTACTAGAACGAGTGCATTAATATTAATCTCTCGTTCGTGTGCCGTGCTCTCTGTGCCGTGCTGTTATGAAAAAATAATGCACATCTAATTTAAAAAAAAATAGTAATAATAACCCAAATAAACCAAATAATCAGCACATGGCATAACCAGTGTTCAGCATGATGAGTAAAATGTCTAACACGACTAACACGAACAGCATCTTTAGGAATCCTTAATGAACACGCCTGTGGTTGATAAACTGAGGCTAAACTCCAAGCCAATCAGTTTTTCCAATTATGAATTGAACGATGCCAGCCTGTTGCAAGGAATTAACACAAGAATAAAGTGTCATCAGCATACAAATGTTAGTGCTGCTAAGACACAACAGAAAATAAAACTGGACCTAATCTGGACCCCTGTGGGTCTCTAAGCAGCTCAACAAAATCAAGTGTTCTTCATCTTAACTTCATGCTGATTTCCTCCTGTGGTGTTCAAGAAATCATTTATGAGCAGTACTGATCAAGACCCAGACATAAATGTGTATGCACAGTAGGGAATGATTAAGTGAGTTAAAGGATAATTCAATAAACATAATGTTGTTCTCTTTTAAGAGAACAAATGGCAACATTAACCACTAAAGAAGTGTAAGGTTAATGCTGTAATTGTTTTAGATTTTTTTTTTGTTCCTCACACAATAGCCTGTGTCTTTTCTTACTAGCCAAATAAGAAACACACACACACACACACACACACACATACAAACACTCACAAACAGCCTACATATTCTGGCATGAAGTCAGGCTGAAAGACAGAACATTTCCAAATAAAATATGTCTGGCTCCGTCTTGCAGGAAAAACGCTGTGAGTGTTAATGAGTAGCGAAACAGCGTGTTTCAAATTTATGCCATCATACACTCATCTGAGCCCTTCACAGGTTTTTTAAAGTGAATAAAAATCATGAATAAAGATGGCCGGTGTACCATTTTAATTACTGGACACTCTTAATATGTTAAAAAGAAAAGATACCTCCTTCCTTTTCTTCAGCAGATATCTGCTCTTACACACCTGCACATCTTACTGATTACTGACACACACACACACACAGCTTCTAAAGAGAGAAGCTCAGTTAGTCGAACTCCGCATCATTTACTGGATTTCTGCCAACTTGTTAGCATGCAAATGTTACATTTGCACACGACGAAACATGAATAGAAGCAAATTCGGTGTCATGAATGCAAATTCAAAGGAATTCACATGAACCAACAAAGAGGGGAAAAAAAATGTATGGATGGTGAATGTTAATGTGTTTAGTGCCCGTAGTATTTATTTATTTATTTATTTTTTTGTTAAAGATTTCTTTTAAATTGAGTTATACTTTGTAGGAATTCCACAATTTTGGACTGAACTCCAAAAAGGAGGGAGGTTAAAAAAAAAAAAAATTATGATGATAAAGAGTAGAAGTAACAAACGAGTTTAAAAACCTGGGAATTTGGAAACTGGGAAAAAGACAGCTGACTTTGTTGCCTTTTCCTGAATAATTAAGCAAAAGCGAGGGAGATTCTAATAAGAAAGGGAGACTGAAAAGGAGGAGAGATTTCCCCCAGGCCACCAGCAAAGCCCAGCACTAGCAGCGACGTTGCTGTTGTGAGTTTGGCAGCAATGCCAACAAGAGCTAACAGTGGTAGAGAGGTGTGAAGCAGGAGTTTGGAGAGTGTTCCTCCAGTGGAAACACTAGTGACATGCTTACAGATGCATGAAAAAAAAAAAAAAAACATCACCGAGTCAACTGAAATTTGCGCTCGGATCACGAAGGAAAAAAAAAAAAGTAAACCTGCTAACCCTGGTTTGTCATGGTCACTTCAAATCTGGGTGGAGAAACCCTACGCTCACACTAGGAAGCAACGTAGCAGCAGCCAGAGTTCATTTTCTGTGTGTGTGTGAAACAGAGCAGCAATTTCAGCAACAGCAGCAAGTGACATTTTATATGAGATTTTCTCTAAGGATTCAAACGATGGGCTCAAATGATTTCTCGGACGAATCCTATAGCACGTGTGATCCAACATTTCCTCAGGTCCCCACTCGCAACTTTAGTTCACACCTGCAATTAGTTCACTGTTTCTCCTAAATGTGTTTAAAGACATTACGAAGAACATAGAGCTTGGAAGTGTATAGCTAGTCACTTGCTAGTGTGAATGCTAAGACGGTCTTTTTTGTTCAGTAATATGGGTATCCATGCTATAAAAGTACTTTTGAATGATCCATTGGCCTGAGCAAGCCATACATATCATGCACCTCCAGTCCTTTAGTGGCATCAGTGAAACACTATGGTCGTCATCGCTCATTGTTCCATGGTCATCATGCTAATATGATGAACCTTACGTCTATATGACAGTACTGAACACTACTCTGTTAGGTGAAGCACTTCGAACTTTGCTGTATCTATATTTTCTGGGATTTTTTTTTTTTTTTTTTTGCATCCCTGTCCACTTGCTGGCTCATCTCTCCTTTAGCGTTCCAGTAACTCATGTTTTACAAATTAAGCTCTGATGATTTAATATATTTATATTCGTTCATCTTTAGTAAGCGCTTTCACAGGAACACAGTGTATGAGGAGGGAATCCACCCTGGGTGTAAAGCCAGTCCATCGCAGACAAAGTGGTTACTGAACATCAGTGAATGAATGAATGAAAAAATATATTTTTTTTAAAAACTGGAAAAAAAAACAAAAAACAAAGTTGTTGCAGGAGCGTCAAGTTGTTGCAGGTCATCTTTTCGTTTTCTTAAATGAAAATTTTTTTTTATATATGTTTAATTTTTTTTTTCAGTGTAGTTCGTTTTAATATATCGTAGTACATAGTACAATCGTGATATGCTTATTTTTGCGCATATCACTCAGCCCAATTTTACCTTTAATCATCTGGCAGATGCTTTTAATTACTTGTATTTAAAGTCAGAAATAGAGCGGGGGAGGAAGCTGACAGAAACAGTTGGATAAAAATGCCTGATTTTATTCCCATTTTTTATTCTCATAAAGTACAACTTTAGGCAAGGATTTAAAAAAAAAAAAAAGAGCATATGGTTAATAAAAGTTAAACTAAAAATGTCACTGAGAGTTTAAGATCCCACCATTACCACCACCCAAACTTCACCTGAAGCATGCTGGGTAAACAGTCTTTCAACATCCAAAGAGTAATTTACCAGAAACCTTTGAATTTTGCCATGTCGTATCTGAGAGGATCAAACGGAGCGCTTCAGGTAAGAAACTCAAGCCAGGAACGCCACCAAACTGCTTTGATTTAATAACCGAAAATCTGATGAAACCGTGAGGCAGAAAAGCCTGTAGCATCTGAGGAACACCAGAGAACGAAGGAGCAGCTCTCGATAAGAAAAGCAGCTTTGTGATAGAAAGATGTGAAGATGTTCATGGGAATAACGAGAAAGAGATTTCACGCGGAGAGACCAGGACGTACACATGTGGTCATAAACACGAATCACCTCCCGTTTCTGAAGCTGTGCACAAATTCAAAAGCGAAGGGAGCGAATGATTGAAAGAAAGAATGGACACTGATTCTGAGCCAGATGGAAGAAAAGGCACCAGATGCATCAAAAAAGGAGGAGAAAGGCCCATCTGCACAGCCACCTGAACGGTCCAGCAGGTCTATTCAGATCTCTTCTGGGAAGAAAAAGAAAAACAATCTTCCCCCGTTTTTTAAAAAAAAAAAGCCTCTATTGACTCCAGGCTTTATAGATTTCAGACTGTTATCTTCACAAACACATCATGTGACCTGTACCACAGTATCCACATTCCACACGTCTTTATTCCTTAAAGACTTCTACCTCTATAAAAGTAAGACACTATTAATACGAGCCACACGTATGGTTTGCTCTAACTGCAAACAAATCTTTGTCTACTGACTCATCTGTCTTTTTGTTTTTAATCAAAGACTTCTTTTGTGTTCATGCCCATCTGTGCTGCTTCCGTTACCAAACCACTGAGGCGTTTCGCTATAATACTGCGATTATAATGCCCAATGCTGGAGCTGTATAGTTTTAACATTTACATTCTTATTAAACTACTTGTATTCTTTATATAACAGACTGTTTTGGGAGTTTTGCCATTTTCTAGTCAGATTTAAATGTATAGTAGAGAATATACAGTGTAGGGAATAAGGAGTAAGGCACAGTCATATTATCCCGTATTCATACCACAGCGCTGTTGAATTCTTGATTCCGATTGGTCAGAAAGTGTTGATTAACAATCTATAACAGCAGCTTTCGGGTTTATAGCAAAATTGCAGGCTTACATTAATGCACTCGTTCTAATGCAGGGCTTCCTAAACATTTTGGGCAAACAACCCCAAATGAACATTATGAATTTTCTGCAACCCCAAAACTGCAGGTGTATAATATAGGACTATTGAACCACTTGAACATTTTATTATGTCAGTAACATACATGTGTGTAATGTAAGTGACTGAAAACCAAAGGAATATTTCTTGCACTGACTTACCAGTCTAGTGGGAAGTGCAGTGTTGTGCTGTTATAGGAAAATAATTCATGCTGGAGTGGCGTGAAATGGCCCGGCACGAAACAGCCTTGTTTATACATCACTTTATACAACACAGCACGTCAGAGCCAAAACGTCTGCCCGTCCCCTCTTAAAACTTTCCACTGTCGTCATGACTGCTGTCATGGGCTGCGTCTCAAACCGAAAACTCTGACCTTGCATTCAAAAGTATTTCCAGATCGAGAAAATTCAGAAGACTGATACACAAAACAGATCTTGCAGTACGTTTAAAGGTGGCATATGATGATTTTTTTTTTTTAAACCAAACACTAACTGTAATGGGTAAACAGGTTAGTGTTAGTACTCAATAACGGTCTAGAATAGTATAGAAGTATGCAGTTTGAGACACAATGCTGGTTTGTTTAGCAGAGGTAGATGGACAGGGAAATTTGTTCTTTTTTTCCCCGAATAAATGGTGAATATGACTAAAATGGCACGAATGTGATTCCCAGTAACATTTCAAAATTTTAGCACGCAAAATCCGTCTTCGATATTTCTAATATTAATTTGTAAAATAATTAAATAAAAACAAAAGAGGAGATTGTGAGTTTCTCTTGTGACCCCATTTGTAAATCACGTGGGGTCGTGACCTCTAGTTTGGGAACCTCTGTTCTAATACATTAATCATTTCGATAGTAACAGCTAATTCACTGAGACTTACATTGCAGACGCTCCACCTCCACGCTAAACATCCACCATTTTAAAACAAGAAATAAATAAACGTGTGTAATTGCCGATAAGGTGAGGTTTTCTGAAAGGAGACGTTTATTTAACATTAATGAAAGGAGTCTCCAGTGTAACAGTCAGAGGTAAGGCTGGAACTTTTCACTTCTGACATGGGAAAGTCTTCAGGACTGTGGAGTTTCCACTTTTCGCTTTTTTGGTAATATGACTCGCTGTGTCAAGTGAGAGAAAAAAGAGAAGACGGTAATGGGATGATGGTTTATGGGACATAACAAAACGCTTTTTCATACATTTGTTAGATGATACTTTTATTTAATGTGTACAAAAATAAAATAACAGTGAAAAAAAATAAAAGTGGAAAAAAATATTGTTAGACTCTTTTTTTCAAAAAAGTAACATTTTGCAATGTAAAGTTTAGAAAACTATCAAGTCTGCTTCCAGAGTTTATGTTTTTTATGGTAAAAAATGCAAACATTTATAACAAGATTTTTTTTATTTATTATTTATTATAACTCTTTTTTATTTATTAGAAAACAAGACATTTTATCCATTTATAACTTAACATTGTGGAACGTCCATGAGACAAGTTAGTTCCTCTAAAGGCGGGGGGATATGACGATATAATATCAATATCGTGACATAATGCATCATATTATATGTATTATGTATCATATTAGATTATATTGTCATCTTGTTTTTTTAATAAATAAAAAAATAATAATCAAATTGCTGTGGTATAACAGAAATAAAACATTTGTTACAGGAAAATAATCAAGTTCAGTGCAGTAACAGACCAACCCCAAGAGTTTTTTTTTTTCCTACCTTACATATGAAGCACAAGGATCTTCTATATGTCACTCGGGAGCTAAAGAGTCTACAACAGCACTTTATTTGCAGTTTCTTAATGAATATTGACAATACATTTAACATGATTTGTTAAACCAGTAGCTATAGACATGTGGGCGGAAAGAGTCTCTCTGTCTATATCTCTGTCTGCTTTTGAGGTTAATGTAAGGATTGGGTTACATCCAAGCTTGTCTCACAAGACCTCCAGCCTTGGAAGTACATTTCCTCAACAAATGTGGCCAAGAACTGCCTGCTGTGCCAGGAGGAGGTGATTTGATTGACAGATCTGATGGCAGATGAGCAACCTTTGGACAGACCTTTTCCTGTAGCTCGTGGGTAGAGGAATTGAGGCGGAGACTACATCCAACCTTCTTCCGTGGAACCGCTGACCCTCCCAGGCCTTTCATAATAACAATTCTGCAGCTATTTATTTTTGGAAATGTCGATATAATTCTCCAAGAACAGAAATAAAGCACCATTTGTCATTTGGAACTTGACTATGCTATACAGTCCACTATATACGGCCAAAAAAAGTACTAATCTCTAACACCTTTCAGAAAGCTAGTTATTGTAGCCAGGAAAGGTCCAAAATCTAGTGAAAATAGCTATGAAAATTTGATGGAATTGGCACCACAGAAAGTGCCGGAGTCCTGAACTGAGAGCCAGAGCCATGAAATTAAAAGATAAATTTCTTTCATTATTCTTTCTGCTTCCCTACCGAGTCGGCTGTAGTGATATGCTGAACTTTCTATTACTGCAATTTTCAGTGGCGCTGAATAAAATTAAAAACAGCAGACATCAGGACAAAAAGTTTTTTTGCTTGGATTGACACATAAGTATACTTATTTTTATAAAGACAAATCAGCACCGAGCCAGAACAACCATAAAACAAACCTTAAAACAACCATAAATTAGAATTTACATTTGTGAAATAAAATTATTTTCTTTGCAAATGGTTTCAGAAGGTAGATAGATTGAATCTAACTAATACAACCTTCCAGCACAGAGCATTTTGGTTTAAAAGCCTCAGCCTCAAAAACCCAAACTAAAGGGTCTTTAATTATTTTCCTGGAAATAGTTAATTAGAGTCAAGCTATAAGTGACTAATAAATAAAGCACGAATATTGGAATCATGTTTTTATTGAGACCTTCCAAAAATAATCTAAATCCAGAGCTGTGGTCAGATTACAAGGTAGATTACCTTTTATCTAACCCTACGTTCACATTAGCAAGCAACAGGTCTTTTTCCAAACTGTAGGTATTAGTGTAAGTATGACAAATGGTAAAGCAACAAATCCAGTCAATTGGCTCAAACGATTAGTCGGCCCAATCCTATTGTGTATGGTCCATCGTTTCTTCAGTTCCCCACTCACAGCTTTAGTTTCTACCTGCAATTAGTTATCATTTACAGTTTGATGATAGAAAAACATATAACCATTATTTCATCTCCGTCTAGCTTGGAAGGAGGCAGAAGAGATAGTTGGTGTCTCAGGTGATTGTTCATAAGCTGGTACAGTTAGCATGCATTTGCGTTTTCCAGTTCCTCTGTAACACCACAAACTGTATTTTTTTTTATTAATTTCAAGAGAGAGTCTGTTCCTGGAAGATTCGGATTGGTTGAGAGTGACCAACCATAGGTGTGGGAATATACATCTTATTCCCGCCCCCAAAGTCTCAAGATTCATCTTAAATCATAACGTGTGTTGGCAAAGTGCGAATGTGTAAATATACATATAAATGTAAATATTATAAATATATATATATATATATAAATGTATAAAGAGATAAATGCAAGTCACTTTGGATAAGGGCGTCTGCCAAATGCCATAAATGTAAATGTAAATGTAATGTGCGTCACCGCTCTCTATCAATGATTCAAGATTCAAAGGTTCAAAGAACTTTATTAATCCCAGGGGGAAATTGCTCATACTGTGAGCAATAGACATGGTTACCGGGGCACAGTGTATAACCATGTCTACAAAGTAATTCCTCTGGGCATAAAAAAAAAAAAAAAAAAAAAAAAAACCTCTTCCATGCTACATGAGGATCATCTGCATTATAAGATGGAGTCCAGCAGTGAGGGCTTGTACTGAAACATCAATATCAGATTACAATATTCAGAGACGATTCACACCGTCAGTCTCGAATCCGTGGAGAACGCGGCGAAAGCAAACAAATCACAGAAGAGGAAGAACACGTAAATAAGTCACGATGCATGCAGAATTTGCTAGGTTGTAATGAGTTGTGCACACACGCTTACTCTAAAGTCTTTCACTTTTATTGACATGTACAACTCCCTGCAGCTTGAACAAGCTCCCAATTAAAGCCCTGCTCGCTTTAGCTCTCGCCGTCACGCTCCTTCCTCTTTGGAAGCTCGTCCCTCACTCACATCTCTCTCTTCTCTGCAAGCATGAACAGCTCTCTCTCTCTCTCTCTCTCTCTCTCACTTGACTCCCTTGTTCTTTTTCAAAGTGTTAAATCCAGATACCCAGCTTTCACAATGGTCTCAGGAAGCATACGGCTGCATCGTTCACACTTATTTTGCAGGGGGAAAAAAACAGCTGCCATTCAGTCACAGAAGGGCCTGGGCATCACAGACAGGAAGTGAGAGCAATGACACTTTAAAGAACTGGATGAACAAACCTGACTGTGTGAGTGACAGACAGACAGGTCAGGTTGTAAAAAGAGAGTAGAGAAAAGACGAAGGCAGAAGGCGAAATAGCTGAAATGAGAGAGAGAGAGAGATATCGAGGAAAGAGAGGCAGAAGTGAGGAGGAGTGCAAGAGACTGAGAGACAGACAAAATCAGTTTTAGAAAGAGCAACAGAGACAGACAAAACATCCAGAGACTTTTCTATAAATATATATTCATATTTTAGAAATATATATTTTATCTGTTGATGAATAGAAGCCAGAGGAATGTGTTGAGACAGAGAAGCATTCAGAAAAAATTGAAGCTCATTTAAAATCAGAATGTTTCGATTCCGGTAAATCAACATGCTGTAAACAAGGACGATGGCTCCCCGAAACAAATTTAGACAATCAAAAGAGGAAAACAAATGTGCTCTTCCTAAGCAGAGGGGGGTGAGAAAATATGAAAAATAACCTCACTGGCTTTGTATTAAAGGAAATATCCACCCTGAACAACATCCATATCAATATTTATAATTAATAGTTGATTTTTTTTTTTTTAGTTTAAACATTACACCTACATTATCCCCAAATATATTTGGCTACTTGCTGATAGTGGTGTGGTTTGCTCACTTTGTCTATAGAGAGCGAGGCAGCGGCAATTTAGTCATTTAGTCTGCCCACCTACTCATCTGTACATTCTGCTCAACATAGGTGAACTATGCTCACCTTCCAAAGCTTCAACTTTCATGTTAGCACCATTATCAACAGCACTGCTCTCATCATCTCGCAGAACCTTAACAAGCCGAGCATAACTCAGCATAACTGTGTTGTATAGCTGCCTTCTGAAAATATGAGACCAACGTTTGCACCAATGTCTCCACTTGTTCTACACTGGATTTCTCATGACCTGATGGTTAGTCAGAAAAGTAGCTCTTTCGCTTTCATTTTTCAGAGCTGTGAATGAAAGCAGACTTGTCACTTATGTTTGAGATTCTCCTCTTAAAGATGCAATAGTTGTTTTTTTTTTTTTTTTTCATTCCTTACATGTACAAATAACCTGGAAGATTATGTAACATGTAGAACATGATAAAAAAAAAAAAAACAATAGGTTAAGCCGTGGCCTTAGCAAAAGTGTCTGAAATCACTAAGAAAACCCATTTGGAGAACTGATGTCTGGTCCGGGATGCTTGTTTGTGTTTGGATGCACCTCCTGTCAGCCATTTTATACTGTTTGGACCACCTAAGATCCTGGGGGCGGAGCTTCACGAACATGGGCGGGAATCATTCAAATGTCCAATCCACCTAATTGAGACCTAATCTTAAAATAAAAAAAAAAGGCTAATCTTACATAACACACCTTTATATTCCATTGAACAGAGCTAGCAATAACAATGTTATCCTGTGAAACCAGCATGACACACCTGCTAACCTTTCACAGGAATAACAAAAAATACAGAACCAACCAACACATTAGCACCAGAAACACTAAATACATCACAAACATTTCAATATAAGCATATGTAATATGTTTCAGGGTTAAGTTTCCTTTAAATAATATGATTGTTAAAATTGTGTATGACTGAGTTTGCGTCACACTAAAGACCTCAGAGGTAAACTATGACCAGGGTGAAGACCGGAGTTTCGGATCATTCTAACAGTTTGATTATTCAATGGAGAAAGTAAGTGAGTACTCAAGCATGTAAATTCCTAGACACCTGGATACTAGAATCACATACACACCTTACAGTCATAGTAGTATCAGTAGATCACAAGTTCTTCTACTTAAAATGTGTCCTATAAAAAATTAAAAATAAAAAGTTTGAAAGGTATCCACTACTGACTTCATCATGTTTTATTTCAATTTCATCCGGCAGAGATGAAATGACACCCCTGTAGCCTCTCTTGACTTGAAATTTTTCAAATGCAGGAGTGTGGGCTTGATTAAATAGAAAGGTTTATTACATCTCGCATAATATAAGAGGTATTTTATGACAGATAGCCTACGTTATTATGCAGAACATACTGTTCAATACACAGATATATCGAATCGAGAGCCTTGTATCGAATGATATCATTACACCACTACAAGGTAGATGTGGATATAATGATTAACAGGTGTGGTGGATGCAGATGGAGTAGCGGGAGAACCAGGAAGCAGGAAACAGCAGGCTTCTGTGACAAATGCACTCATTTCTACCTTGACAGCCATCTTCAATGACACCCAGACAAAAACACAGGAGGTTAAAGAGCCTCTCAATATAAAAGCTCCTTAATGAGTTCCTTAATCTCAAAGCCAAAGTCCAGAACACACACTTCTATACACTCAGACAAACAGATGCTCATATTGTAAAGCCCTATTCCCACATCACGGTTAGCGATAAGTCAGCTTTGATGAATGCAGCTGTTAATTTCAGCCTCGGTGTGTGGTGGTGCTTTAATTAGCAACTAAAAAGTGTCCTTGCTGTGAAGCAAAATTGCACAACCGTACAGGACACAAAGACCTTTCGAACCCATCAGACAGCCCTCATCACGCTAGTAACATGAAGGATAGTTTGACACTTCACGTTCAGAGAGGGTCTGACATTCATACAAACCCACACACATAAAGACATGAAAAAGCTTAAGCTGTGAACTACTCCAGTCATGGCCACTCAGCTCGCTCGACGCTTCTGAGAAATGTCAACATGTAAACATCATATCCATGCAGATTTTTAAACACCGAATGATTTGAAGATTGGTAGATGTGCATATAGAACAGTAAAACCCTACAACTCCAAGCGACTTGGAGCTTATTATAAACCCTATGCAAATGTGACTAAAAAGGAAATCAGGTGAAATTCCAATCTAGCTGAGAATGGAATGGAGTATAGCAGACGTCTGGTCAAAAAGTGTGTAACGTTATAGAGCATGTAATGTGTGGTAACATTACATGCTCTATAACCAGAGGAATGATAACAGTAGATGATACTGATGATACTGTAGATGATACTGCAAATGATAAATAACCAGACTAGTAGAATAAAAAACAACAGAGCAAGTACTAATATATTAGACAGTTAGCATAGTAAAAGACCAGACTGACTATAAAGACATTAAACAGTAAGTATGGTGAAAGTCCTGGCTGAGTATAAAGACATTAAACAGTGATTATGGTGAAAGTCCTGGCTGAGTATAAAGAGCATTAAACAGTGAGTATGGTGAAAGTCTTGGCTGAGTATAAAGAGCATTAAACAGTGAGTATGGTGAAAGTCCTGGCTGAGTATAAAGACATTAAACAGTGAGTATGGTGAAAGTCCTGGCTAAGTATAAAGACATTAAACAGTGAGTATGGTGAAAGTCCTGGCTAAGTATAAAGAGCATTAAACAGTGATTATGGTGAAACTCCTGGCTGAGTATAAAGAGCATTAAACAGTCAGTATGGTGAAAGTCCTGGCTGAGTATAAAGAGCATTAAACAGTCAGTATGGTGAAAGTCCTGGCTGAGTATAAAGACATTAAACAGTGAGTATGGTAAAAGTCCTGGCTGAGTATAAAGAGCATTAAACAGTGAGTATGTTGAAACTGAGTGTGTATAGTGAAACTTAGATGCGATTATGGATTGATGATGTAATTTCTGACTATGATAAGAATTGTTGGCATAGTACATAGTACTGAGTGCACTGCAAGTGAAAATATCTTGAATATAGTAAAATTTACCTAGTATTTCCTATTATAAGATTACAGTAAACCAAATAAAAGATTATTTCTGGACACTTCTACTAATTTCAGGCTTTCAATTTACATATTCTATTGGCAGGTAATTTTGCTTCTTTCTAGAAATAAATGCTTAAAATTAGCAACATTTTTTGCCAATAGAACAAGATTATTTCAGTCCTGAAATTAGTAAAATATGATTAAAAATAAGTGTAATTCTCTTGTAATAGGTTTACTGTAATTTTATAATAGGAAATACTAGATCAACTGAAGATATTTTCATTTGCTAAAATGTCATTTTTTTGCAGTGTGAGTACATACAGTCGATATAGTAAAAGAATATTGTCTGTATAATTATAGTATGATTACGAGTATGGTAAAGGATATGGTGAGAATATGATTGTAAATTAATGCAATAATACAGAATGATTTGTTGATAGTTTACAGTGAGTATGTTAAAAGACCAGAGTGAGTGTGGTGTAGCTGAACTGTGTGAGGTAAGATTTTAAAGTAAATATTAATGGGAAACAGAAAGCCCAGAAAAGAGGACAGTTTAAAAAAAAAAAAAAAAGTGGTGAAAATGAGTATGATATACAACCAGAGTGGGTATGGGGTAATAATACAGTCAGAAAAAGTACAGCGTGAGTATGGTGAAAGTAGGTATTTTTACATACTGGGTATAGCGAGTATGAAAAAACACCAGAGTACATACGGCGAAATTGTACAGCAAGTACAGGCAAAGACCACAGTGTGGAATATCAAAAGTAGCATTGTGAGAAAGGATGGTAAGTTTAATCGAAAGAGCAAACCATGTAGAGTAAAATTACACTAACGTGTGTGGAGAAACAGCGTCACTGACCATACAGCGCTGTGTCTGGAGCTGAGGAGTCATTTCCTTCAGAGCAGAACTTCAGGTAAGAGCTCAAACATGAAGACTGTGAGGAAGTCAGGAGCATGCTGTCCTGAAGCCTGTAAACACACACACACACACACACTCACAGTGTACTTCATTTCAAACAAAGAATAAATCTCTGAAACTGAAAATAAAGGCTTTGAAACCAAACTTTCGACTTAAAGCCTCCTTGTTTATAGTTCTCTCCGCTTTCTTTTCCAGAACACAGAATTGTCACTGCTGCCAGCTTTTTCCATTTACGCTGCTGGGCTTTTCAGTTACAATTCTGACACAAGCCTCTCCAGTGAGCGGGTTTCACAGGGAAAAGGTCCCCAGTGGCTAGTGAGGCTTGTCTGGAATGACAGCGCAATCGCCTAAAGTGGAAAGCAGAATGGTGTTGCCAGTTCTGTTTTACTGCTGCCAACGGTTTATCACATGCACAAGGGAGCCACGCTTTCTTAAATAACCTTAAACTTAAAAAACGTCTTTGGAACACAAAATGGAGCAGCAGGAAGCATCCATTTCTGTCAGAGTGTGCTGGCATTAGGTAGTCAATCAGGGCATCTGTCGAGAAATGTGAGTTTTGGAAATGGAGAAGTTATATGTTTGAGAATACCATGTGCTAGGGGGCAGGTGTTTTCTCTTGAACTACTGTATTAGTGAACTTTGGCCGCATCTAAAGCCTTTTTTATTATTGGTTAAATTAGTGATGTGCCCATGAGTATTGACTTGACAGTGTATAGTGTAAGAATATAGTGCATAGTGTGTGATTTGTGGCACAGAAATTAGGCTTTTTCCTGATTCATACCTGCACAGATGAGGGAGGTGGAATTAGGTGCAGAGCCTAAGCTCATAAAAAAAAGGGTAGTGTAGGGTTAAATTAAACAAAAACAAAAAACACTGGTATGATAACCAGAGCTACTGGAAATACCAAGTGCTTCCAAGGATGTAGGAGAGGGGAAGAGAAGGAATTAAGGAAGGAAGTGAGGAGGTGAAGGAAGTGAAGAAAGAGAAGAAAGTGAAAGAGGTGAAGGAAGGAAGGAACAAATGAACAAACATAGGAAGAAGATGAAACAAGTGAAGGAGGTGAAGGACGTGACAGATGAAAGAAGTGAAAGAGGTGAAAGAAGGAAGGAAGGAAGTAGGTGAAGGAATGAAGGAAATGAAGGAAGTGAAGGAAAAGCAGAAAGTGGAGGAATTGAAGACAGGAAGTAAAGGAAGTGAAGTGAAGGAAGGAAAGAAAGAAGGAAGAATAGAAAGAAAAAAAGGAAGTGAAGGAAGGGAATGAGGTGAAGGAAAGGAAGAAAGAAAAAGGATAGAAGAAATGAATTAAGAAATGAAAAAGAAACAAAGAAACCCGGTGGGGGCTGCCCTGGTCTATCCTGCGAACACTGGGAATGAGGCAGGAATAGAGCTTGGATCGGACACCAGCTCATCACAGCTCAAGGACCACAACTTTATGTCCAAATTACACCCTGAAGGTCAAGCAACTACATTCCAGTACAGCATGAAAAGCTTTGGATCCAGATATCAGAGCAAAACTCATAAAGGCTGGAGACAGAATTAGGCAATGACCCAGGTAAAACACACACACACACACACACACACACACACACACACACACCTCCCACACCCACGCACACAGCCCAAACTTGCCCATGTTAGTCGCTGTCACTCCAGGGATTAGAAGATCTGATCTGTCCTTATATAGAAGCGCTGAGCGATTTACACCTTTCCACTTCTGCTCGAGAAAGATTTTCCCTGAAGCCCTTTTGTTTTTAGAAGACCTGAAATAATACACCTCCTCATCATCCTCTTAAATAATCCCCGTGCCTTCCTCGACTTTCCTTAATGGCTATAAATAGTGTGTGTGCAGTGTTACGGTCGAGCAGAAGGGGACAGCTAAGCCCTTGCGTGAGGTTTTTTTTTTTTTTTTTTTCCTCCAGAGGAAACTCATTAATGTTGGAATTCACCAAAAGAAACCGATATCTGAGTGGGTCATCAGACTGCATACCACACACACACACACACACACACACACACACACACACACACACACACACACACCTGTCCTTGTGTGGTTTCTCCTCGCCAGGCAGATATTATCGTATCATTTTTGCATTCTTCTTATTACTGTACTGTATTTTTCTTTCAGGGACACAATCATTCATTACTACGATAGAGAGAACATTCGAGAGAAAGCATTTTTTCTCTCCCTTCGAAGTCATGAAAAGACAAAAAGCTGAGGAAAGAGTGTAAAGAATGAGTAAAGGTGATAAATAAGGGAATGTAGAGAGAAATGAGACCAATGCTACGTTTACATTATTTCCACAGTCTAGCCATCCATTAATAATAGTTTGTCTTATGTTTATTTCCTTAAAACGGACACTTGGAGCCACTCTTACTTTTTTTGCTTTTCTAAATAATCCCATATTTATGTCTGAAATTCCATTCTGCATATGACATTATATACGGTTATTGTTATTAAACGTTAAAAAAGAAAACACGAGTAAAAGTTTCACGTCCAGTAAGCGAAGAATGAAACACTACGGTGTGTGCTGCCCTACAGTGTATTATAACACCACAGCAATTTACCAATGATTCTAATTTTTTATTAATTAATTAAATGACACATCGTATTGTTTATTCATGTATATGAATAATGTTCATCTTCGATTAATGTGGAGCGGCTGAGAAATTAGTTCGATCCTGATATCACTTATATTATAGGAGCTATAAACAGAGAAACAGTCCTTCTCTCACTTTCCCTTGAAGTTAAGAAAGCAAAAAAATAAAAAATAAAACAGCTTGAAAAAAGGCAAAATTCAACATCCTCAATCCTGGAGACTTTCCTGTTGCAGGATCCTTAAAGTTACAGTCTCACCCCTGATTGTTACAAAGCGCTAACACTGGAGACTCCTTCCTTAAATGTTACATAAACACCTCCTTAAACAAAACTTCGCCATATCCACGAGTATATGTTTTACTTTGTTAAAATAACAACACACTTTTAATCCATTGAGTATTAGTCTTATGTCCGATACAACTCCCTGTGTAAGCTGTTGCTATAGAAACAACAACGTATTCAAACAAGCGCATTAATAGAAACCTGCGATTTGGAGCTGTCAGAGGTGCTGTTATAGTAAATGAATCGCGTCAGAATGAAGAAATCAGCAGCGCTCTTGTATATCGATAGTATAACGTAAGTAATAGCAGGACTTACTCTGCAGACGTTTCACAGCGTTAAATGTAACTATAAACAGATAATAAAATAGCATAATGTTTGACAAATTGCTGTAGTAAGAGGTTGTACCAGGATGTGCTGGTGTTTGAAAGGAATCAGCTTCGGCGCGGTAACCATAACTCTGCTTCACGTTGAGACACGTCGCCTCACCTCGTCGTTGATTATTTTCCTATAACAGGACGCCCCGAGTGTTTTTTCCCCCCAACCAACCTCCAGAGAAGAGCTTTTGACGCTCTGTTTATAGTTAACGAGGGCAGCCAGGGCAGAAGAACAGGGCGAGGGAAATTAAAATGTCACATTTTTCAAGGCTGAATGTCAGATTACGCAGAGGTCTTTCAGCTATCAGAGAGAAAATAATCATCATTTGTATGAATTATATACAAAAAATACAAATGACTTGCTAAATAATGTGATAATGCTCAATTAAACTAATTATTGTAATTCTCATATAATCTAATATGCACAGTAATTCTGACTACTTCATAGGTTCTCACTTGCGATTGTAGGGCTGATGTAATTTTAATTAGATTATTTATACAGAGTAAAACAGGAATGATGCCTTGTTGGTAATAATTAAACATGCTCATTTTCAATCCCTTGCAGATTTCCAAATGCCCAGTATATTATAAATAGTCAGTCAGAGTCAGTCAAGACTTTCTGAATATGGAGATGTTTTTTAATTACCAAAAAATACAAGTGTTCCATCTCTGTATTTAAAGACGTACTAGCGTGCATGTTAAGTTTAAGACCGATATGCGTACATGTGTGTTATGTGCTGCTAGAGGTTTCTCATGTCAATAATGACTAATACATTCAGAAGCTGCCACTATGGAGATGTTAATTAGTCAAGCATTAATACTAAGCCTGTATGTTAGAATGCACAGTTAGGCTCGCAAAGTGCTTCCTATTCACTATATATATATATGCTCACTACATAGGGTATATAGGGTCAGGGAAAATTAAGAGCAAATTTTGAGGAATATATGCGAAAGGTTCATGACAATAAGTCGGTTTCTCCTTATATGTGTATATGAGTGTCTGTGCATAATGATGTATATTACACAATTTTCTATTACAGACACATAAATAACAAAACACATGGTGCAGATGATTTTTTTTTTTTTTTAGCATTTTATCATAACAAGCTATTGGGGCGGGGTGATAGGCACGAAATCTTATGTCACGACATGGATAATTTCATATCTTGAAAAGATACTATATCATGGTATATTACGTTCTCTCTAAAATTGCATTTACAAAATAACCGCATGCATTCGTGACTGCTCTGGAGCATACAAACAACCGTCTTCTGATTTGTTATACCCAGACCACATCCAAACGAGCTCCTATTTTAAGTTCCTCTTCTTTTAGTCAGGCTGATGCCTGCTCCGTGTCGGAGCGTTGTGTGGCGTTTCGCTCTGTGTCACACTCCTCCGTGTGTGTTTTTGTTTTTGTTACAGCACACTGCTAGTAGCCCCTAGCCCTTAGCCCCTAGCTTAGTCACGAGCCGAAAAGTGGCTTTTGCGACACTGGCGATAAAGACGATACAGGAAAATATTTATCAATAGACATTTTTCTATCATCCTATAATATGTATCGCCATATTGCACAGCCCGACTAGCTATAGCGCTCTTATCAAGCTAGCATCAGAACAGGTCTCCATAATGTCTTCCTAACAGAGCCAAGTGCCCTGTATCTGTGCATGCCTTTTCTGCTAATGGCTTTTTTCTTTTTTTTTAACCTTTAAAAAAAAAAGGTTTGCATTTCCGGGGGATCCCTTACAGGTTCTATGTGGAACCATACAAGAGAGGATTTCCAATATAACCCTTTTAAAAAATAAGAACCCTTGAAGTACTAGTTTTCACCACTAATTGGATCCAACTAAACATCCACTGTTTTCAGCATGTATTTTCATAGTATGAGGTCCAGACTTATACTGTCTGTCTGTCTGTCTGTCTGTCTGTCTGTCTGTCTGTCTGTCTGTCTGTCTCTCTCTCTCTCTCTCTCTCACACACACACACACACACACACACACTCATACACAATAGGTTCAGAAGAAAACACGAATGTAAATCTGCTGCTTGGCTCTCACAGGTTGAGTCACACACTGATATTGGATTTATATCACATTTCATGCACGTATACACACACACACACACACACACACACACACACACACACACAGCTCAGTCTCTTTTTACTTTCTATTCTGCAGAAGAACAGGGATTGATACGGCTAAAGCATGGCGAGTGTGTATGATGAATCGATTGGGGCGTGTCGTTTTGAGGCAGGTTTGATGAAAGGTGTGGAGAATCGTGAAAGATGACTGAGAAAGAGAGAGAAAGATGACACATGCAAAAGAAAAACTGCACACACACTCATCTAGCACTCACCGTGCATGACAGACTACAAGATGATCCATCAAAGCGACAAAAGATTTGTTGAGAAAGGTAAAAAGAACTAATACATGTTTAACTAAGACAGCTAATAAGTCCTATTCAGACTGGATTAGTTTGGGTAATACAGTTATTATTAAAGGTTTGGCACTTTTTCTTTAGAATAAAGACACTCCAGGAAGCGCTCGCTCTTCTCTATCGCCTCTGCCGAAACCAAAATGAAGCCAGGTACTGGCTGGTTTTAATAAAACACAGAATAATAAATATAAACAATGTTTATAAGGATGTGTCAGAGAAACTATGCTTTCCAGGGTATCAGGTAAGTTCCTAGCACAGTTACAGCCTACACATACAGTATGTTATGGTCATCTACTATTCATCAGTCTCAACTTGTGCGGCCACGTCCACTACAACACACATTTATAATAAATAAAGTACAAAATAATCAGTTTTCCATTTTCAAACAATCAGTTAAAATGAGGTTAATGTAGCACACATGGAGATTCAGTGTGACAAACATGCATACATCATGTAGACACGCGCATCTCTGTGATTTACAAAGAGATCACTAAACCTGTACAAGTCCATCATAATCACTACCAACAGAAACATAACTATTCAAGAATGTTATCAGAAACTGAGACAAACACATTTCTTGTAGCTGAGAAATTCCTGAATGCTTCTCAATGCGTGTTCTTGTTTGTTTTTTGCATTCTCATGTAGAAAATTCACAAAATCTTTTTTTAACATTCGGCAGACACCCTTATCCAGGGCGACTTACATTTATCTCATTTATACAACTGAGCAGGTGAGGGTTAAGGGCCTCGCTCAAGGGCCCAGCAGTGGCAGCTTGGTGGTGCTGGGGATTGAACTCATGACCTTCTGATCAGCAGTCTAACATCTTAACCACTGAGCTACCACTACCCCCCCCCCCCCCCCACCCCACCCCACCAGGTTGTTCTTGCCAATTCCCACGCACTCACTATGTGACACTCCCGCTTGTCACGTGACAGCTACCAACTGGGTAGGCTGGAGCAAACACATCCTTCCCCCGAGTCACGTCATGCCAACCGCATCCTTTTTCGAGCTGCTGCTTATGCTGCGTCACACGGCATTGTAACACACTCTGAGGAAAGCGCTATCTACCCTCTTCCACATACATGAGCTCACAGACACCCACGATTGGCTAGTCCCACCCAGGAGGGCGCATTGAAAGTGAATTGCCAACATAGACAGATTAAAAGACCTGCTGGGTCTCAGTGACGGCAAACAAGCACACATGACTACATTTTAAGTTGTTTTGTTTTAAATTAACATGTTAAAATCGAAAAATATTTCTTAGAAAAGGATAATGACTACAGTCAATACATCCCTTAAACAAGAATTTATATATTCATTAGTTTCTGTATTAATGTACCAAATTAGTTAACTACATTTACCTCATCTGGCTGATTAGATAACAAGCTCGCCATACTTTATTATATTATGCTAGCTGCCACGTTTTAGCCGAGTCAGTTAGATTTCTGGGCAGCAAAACAGAAAACTGGGCAGTACATTAGAGCGTTTAATGATTTGTTTACCCGTGTATCCGTGTTTACTATTTATCATCTACATTTCTGGGTAATGGAGGGATTATGTTTTCGGGTTGTCCATTAGTGACTGATGTGTTAAAGTTGTATGACTATATATATATATATATATATAGGATGGAAAACAGTTAATAGACTCCACTTATATCCTCCCGCGGAACAAACACGGCTTTATAGAAGACAGAATGCGCCTGCTATTTTTTAGTTCCAAAGAAACATATCACACACACACACACACTCAGAAAGAGACGGTCATGGTTATCAAAACATATTTGCAGCGCTTGCTGGATCCCTCAGATTCTCCCTAAAAGCATTATGGGATACGCATCAGCATTTCCCAGTGGGTATGAAAGTTATTCAAGCCAGATCGTGAGCATATGACAAGGCTTTGGCGAGCTTTACGTAGACGAGTTATGCACTTTAATAACCTAGCAATCTTGTATCTGTGAAAGCGGCGTTGTGCAGAATAAACAGCATGGATATGAACATATATGGGTCTGGTCACATGTAGCAGTCACTACAAGACAAAGTGATGATATGATCAGTTTCGATGCTTATAAGGGCAAAATCTGAAGCTTAGAGACCTGCTGAGGCTCGATGCTGCTCCTTATTCTTCACTGATTTATTCATTTTGACATGAGAAATGTAAATTTGGGAATAAAGAAGAGTCATAAGAAAATTCTATCTGCAACATGAATGAAGGAATGACATAACACAGAGGTGGAAAAATGACTAGCCTGGGCGTCTGGGACACCAGGTTTCATGTCCAGGATATTAGGATTTTATTCATAGTTGCCTGAAGGAAAACTAGTTTCGACCACCAGAAAGAAAAACAAAACAAAACAAAAAAAACGACTCCTTATTAACTTTCACGCCAAGCCGTGATCTGAATGTTTTCTAGAATGTTTTCTTGCTTAGCGTGCATGGATGAGAGATGATCTTTACGTAATCAGGAAGGCATGGGTTAGATAGAAACACTAACTCATCTAATTCGCCTGTTGGTGGCACGGTGATAGCGCAGGTAGCGTTGCCGCCTCACAGGTCCTGGGTTCGAGCCTGAGCTCGGGGTCCTGTCTGTGTGGATTTCATGTTTCCCTGTTTCTGAAGGGTTCATTACATACATATTATATTACCATTAAATACTGAAAAAATTATATTTAAAAAATAGTTTTAATCAACAATAAAACACATTCAGATTAATTAGCAAAGTTGTTGACATTCTGGTTGCTTAATTATCCAAAGTATTTTATTTAATTATTTAATTATGCATATCATTTATTTATTTATTTATTTATTTATTTATTTATTTATTTA
>JAKKZJ010000010.1:3181543-3224894 GCA_033441845.1 Pangasius mekongensis | reverse complement strand
TATATATATATATATATATATATATATATATATATATATATACACACATATATACATACATATACATACATATATATACATATATATATATATATATATATATATTTTTTTTTTTTTTTGCATGTTCTTTATTTAAATCAGGGAGGAACAAGTGTTTTACCCTCTCTCTTGCAAAGTTTCACACTAATATTTAATAGTAATATTTAACATACACTAATATATAAAAGATGAGTAAATTACAGAGAAGGACAACATGTGACTGAGAAGGCTGGGGTGAAAACTGCACTTAATTGCTGTGTGCTGCTTTAAAGATGCATCACAATGGGACGTTGGATTAAAAAAAAAAAGGTTAAAGGTATGATTTTTATCCTCTTCTTTCTGAGCACGCTGCAGCA
Organism: Pangasius mekongensis; assembly: GCA_033441845.1. NCBI lineage: Eukaryota > Metazoa > Chordata > Actinopteri > Siluriformes > Pangasiidae > Pangasius > Pangasius mekongensis. The sequence continues at coordinate 3,224,499 of JAKKZJ010000010.1, read as the reverse complement.
CTTGACAAAAACTGCAGGCCTGAAAAAAAAGGATCAATGGCTCATTAACTCCTTTGTAAGCACTCGCATGGTGGAAAATGAATTGACGAAGCGCTGTGCCAGACATAACACCAAGAGACAGAATGAGCAAGTGATGTGGAAACAGAGAGAGTGAGGGACAGACCAAAACCAATACCACAAACGGAAAAGGAGCGGATGTCACTGTTCTGTAATGAAACTGGATTCCCAGCTGGTGGAATGGTGCTGCTGTCCAGTAACAACACGCTGCACAGATGCCTGGACAGGCCTCTCTGTCTTTCGCTGCGTAATCGTCGTCAACTTTCCACCTCATTAGCTGCGACACGTTCGCAAAGTCTTTTTGTGACCAAATCAATGGATGTTTATTTTATTTTTCTGATATCATTAGGAATTTCCTTTAATCGTGGCACAATGTGTGTGCTTAATCTTGAGTCTGATCATAAAGGTCACAAGTAGCAGACACTGAGCTCAAGCAGATGATCCTAATTATCCATTTGATTGCAGTGATGTAACCGAGGTGCAATTATAATCCATAAAACAGTTTATACAGGGACGGTGGGTGTGGAAACTAGGAAACTTTAGAATAGGAAAAATTTGCCCATAGTGCGAACAAGAACCAGTAACATGCTGCAGACCTTTACTGCATGTTTCACATTTATATTTGTGCTTGATTTTATTATTTATTTTACTGCATGTTCTCATGATTTCAGTGCTAGTTGCGATGAGGTATTACGATAGGCTACATCCTACAGCCACTTTTAAAGTAAATGTAAATAAATTTGTCACTAACAGCTTTCCTGTGAATTTTACAAGCTACTTGAGCATCTCATATCCACAGCTCACTGTGAGCGCCACCACCTCAAACAGCCGAGGTTGTGTGAATGCTCTGAGGTGGGAAGTAAAAAGGTCACAGCTGGAAAGAGTTCCCTGCTGTCATGAATGCAGCATGTCTTTGTTCTTTCTATAAATAAACAAATTTGCTCGCTTACGTTCCTGTTATTGAATTCTCATGTCAATACAAATGCTAACTGCAAATAATTCATTGGTAATAATTCGCTATCACAAAAATGTCGCTCTGTGTTAACAAACAAGCTTAGAGAATGACAGGACGTTTCCGTCCAGGGAAAAATTATACAGTAGCGACTAAAAACGCCACCATTTTTATGGGTTTGTACAAGAATAGCTGAGAAACAAGTGAGAGGGATTCCTTTCCACTTGGTTAGTGTTGCCTTGCAGTGTTGTCGAGCATTTTCATTTGATACAGAACGCTCAAATATTGTAGAACTGTAGAAATACATAGCACTGCCAGTATTGGTATTCTGCTGATACCAATGCTGGACCGGATATCTAACTATCTATAGGTAACGGAACCTGTGACAAATGGTGGTGATTTGGATTTGGAAAGTTTACATATAAAAAGACTCTTTTTTTTTTGCTAGGATTGATTTTATTATAATTATACTTTATTATATTTATTTGCAATGTAAGTGATTTTTGTGTGAAAGCGCTTCAAGAATTTGCAGTTTTTCATAAGTATTTTTTTTTTCCTAGCCTACTAGGTTTAAATATTATAGTTTTTTTTTTAAGCTTTAGTGCTGCTCTTTTTAGCTCTGTACCAATGTTATTGTGAAGAGGTGTGAATATAATTATTAATTATTATTACTACAACTAATAATTATTATTATTACTATTATTATTTTTATTAAAATTATTCCTGATTACGGATTGAAAACGTCTAGGGTTAACTTTATATATATATATATATATATAACAAAAAAACAATATCTGTATCGGCTGATTCTCAATATTTCGTTATGGGAAAAGAAAAAGTGGTATTGTGCCACCTCTAGTAAGAACAATATATTTTCCTGCTCTTTTTAGCCAGTTACCTCTTTTTGGAGTCTTTCGATCAGTGTATGCGATCATCTGAGCAGTATTAAAGTCTACACTGATTCGGGGTGTACAGTAAACAGCGAGCAGTGTGGCTCTATTAATTCCAACAAATAATCACCTTTGGGGAAAAGAAGTTTCACCTTTGCCCAACTGACTTAAATTGTTCTACATTTTAATTACAAGGGAGAATTGTGAAATTTTAGTTTTCGCTGATTTCTATATACACACAACCATTTTTGATGTTTGTTATGATTTACCATGATGTGTCGTGAGGACCGTGCTTGACTCTGTGTTAGACAGCTTTCTGAGTGGCGTATGTGCTATCGAGTCAGGAGGTGTTTGTCCTGCAAAATGATGTGTTTGTTCATTTGCATGTGTCTAAGACATGGATGGTGTACAAACACCACTGCACTGACCTCTCGCTCCTGTCTACATGCTAAATATTGACTTTGTGTGTACATGTCCTGACATCTGTTAACACTCGTAACGCTTGTCTGCATGTTTGTGTGTGTGTGTGTGTGTGTGTGTGTGTGTGTGTGTGTGTGTGTCTGTCAACTTTACAAGCGCCTCTGATAAAGACAAGGTGGGCGACAGGGGCAGTTTTGCCTTCCCGTCCTTCAGATTAAAGCTGTATAATTGTGCTTTGTAGGCGTGAACATGCTGATGAGGCAAAACTGATTGTAATAACACTTGCTGAAAACGCTGTAATTGTAATTGCAGGCTTAAACCGTGTCCCAGAGGCACTACACAATTTACACAACAAAACGTTAGATTAGAAAATCTGAATGCATAAAAATTGTTGGATTTAATTATTAGCAAAGTAAAGTGAGATGAACAGAGCTGAAACTGCAGATGGGTGAATGTGATCGAGCTGGAACTGGAGGCCCCTCGACTGAACTGCCTTTATACTGGCATCAGTGCTATTTTTGGAATGGACTCTAATTAGAGTTAAATCAATTGTTTGGTGGAATTTGTACATTTGCAAACCACTCACAAGGAAGTCTGTCTCACTCAAATTACATAATTAAGCAACATAATCTAATTCTGTCACTTTCGCACTTTGGGAGGTTGGGCCTAGGGCGTGGAATGATTTTAAATATGATTTCGCTTGTCCAAGATGGCCGCCTATATGAAGTCCTAAAACACAAGTCAGTAAGTACAGCCCAAACTTCTATTTGATGCCTCCTTGATTCCTCGGTTCCATCCTTCAGCCAGTGACCCCGTAAACGACTGAAGTCCATCATCTTTATGGGCATACCAATTCTTAAACCGCTCTCAGAGAAATCAAGTAACGAGAAGACAGGAGGTTTTTAGATAAATAGGTGCATCCAACACACAAGTCTTTCATTTTGGTGCATGATGCAAGTCTACAGTATAAATGAAATAAAAAAAATAATAATTTACAATAATTAATACAATAATAAGATCCACAAATAAATCAATAAACTTTATTAGATACATAGAGGTGGTAAAAACTGTAAATCTGTTTAACGACGCCTAAAACCTCACCAGCTAAGTGCGATTTCCTCACCCAGTGAAGGTCACGCTTTGATTACGTTGTTGGATAGCTACATGCCTTAGCGAAACAGACAGACGTCTAATCAGTTCAGTTTATAATCAGATACCGGCTGTCGAAATGAGAACAAACTCTTCTTAAGATGGTGATCTTTCATCCATGTACTTTATACTTCCAGTGTTATTTATGCCTATAATGAAATATGTAAAATATACAATTTGCACATAAAAATCTTAAAACTTTCTGTATAAAAAATGTATGAGAATGTTTCAAGGCTAAGCAACATAATCTCACCATATTCACAGGGATATTAAAGAACAGGAGCCATTTTGTTTAAATGATAAAAGCTACAACTGCTAACTCTAACCCGCATCTTTCCATAGCATTTCCTGTTTTTCAAAATACAACTTCATCTTCCTTGTCGTAATTCGTAAGTAAAATATTTCTGAAATGGAACAACACTCATCTCGCTTATTTTCACTGATACTTAATTCTGGGCATTTCCAAATTACAGCTGACTGATAAGGACAGAAATCTTAATATGCTTTTTTTCCCGCCATATTATTCAATATCTGTTATTATATCAATCTCTTGATGCTCAGTTTTAGGTCTTTCAGCTTTAGATTTACTTTCTAACACTTTAACTATTTTAACAGTCAACAATCACTGAATGTATGAGAAAGTCATAAAGTGGAATACTACTGCAAATTCATTCAAAAATGATATTTTTTTTAATAATAATAGGTTTTTAAATAAAGATTAACGTAGTTGTTTGCTGGTACAAGTTTTTATTCAAACATGCCAGTCTGTCAACTGTTCCTGACAAACTTTTGGGTTAAAGAAAATCAAACCACTTACACGCTGCAGAGAATGTTTAGTCTGTTTTCCTCATCTTTTGAAGCATTTTTCCACGCTGGTCCTTTTTGTCTATCCACAATTTCAAGATAGTGAGCTAACTATCAAGCTTGTTTCATTACACAGTGTTGCCGGTTACTTTGTTTTTGCAAACACACGGTTACATTTCTTCTGCTCTGTCTGTAGAGTAAAAGACGCATGTCGCCACCTAGAGGACCAATATAGAAATGTTCAATGTTCAAATTTGCTGCTACCGCAACAAATTCTGAAATCTGATTGGTCAAAAGGGGTTGATTCATTTTCTATAATAGCAGCTCTGTCAGCAGCACGGCTGCAAACCCCAGGTTTGCATTAACGTTTCTATAGTAACAACCTAAACAGGGAGACGCTTGTACGGTAGATGCTCTACGTAATCTTAACCTAATAACAAATGAAACAAACAAACAAACATGTTATTTAACAAAGAAAAAATTTGTTAAATAAATGTTGGTATGCCTTCTGTAAGGAGACATTTATTTAACATTTATTAAAGGAGTCTCCAGTGTCAGCTTTGTAACAGTCAGTAGGATTTCTGTCATGAGAAATTTTTGCGCTTTCTGGTTGCTTGGCTTCTTATTAACTTATTAACGTCTTATTAACTGGAAGAGGGAGAAAAAAGATAGACTGATGAGAGAATGTCTGTTGATAGCTGCTATAACTATTAACTTGTAAATGGATGAAAAGTATGACATGACGTTCTTTAGGAAATACAAAATTGTAATCGTTGGCAAATTTCTGTGGTACAAGTGGCATTAAACGTGTCAGGAATTGATGTTATAGGAAAATAACCAACTTTGAAGTGGCAACAGTAAATCTGCAGTAACGGATTCCTTTCATATAACGGCATGTCCCAAGTGTTTTATTCCTTCCTAACCTATTTCAATCTTTCTGAAATCAAACAAATTCGATTTTGTTCATTACAATTCTGAGACCTTTATTTATATTTATATTTATATTTAGAAACAACTCAATAATAATTGTGAATTATTGATACATGTCTTCAAATGACATGAAACATGCGTCTCTCAATAAAGCCACACAAATCTCATCTTCACATCTAATAGGGCTGGTGAAACTAGTGAGGTTATGGCTCCCAAGTCTCTGTCTGCTTTGCCTCCCTCACCATTATTAAATATGATTTCTCATCGGCTAATTACATCTGGAAATATCCTAGTTATTTATAAGTTTATAATCAACCATGGAGGACGCAAGGGTATTTACCGTCTCAGTTATCTTTAGGTCTTCAATGGCAAAGGAAAAACTTTTCCAAAATGGCACAAGAAAGAAATCATTAGCCGAACTAATCATCGTCTGGGTCGTGGAAGATAGTGAGGTTATGAATAAACAGGAACAAAAATGGGTGCATATGGATGATACGGAGTCAGAATCTGTGAGATTATTCGGTAATCAGTGTTAAAAGTCTGTTTAAGGTCTGGGGTGGCGGTTGATTAGGTCAGGTATTATAGAGGACACTGAAATTAGAAGGATAGGTGATGTTACCGGTGGAAAAGAGAATATCCACAGCATCAAGGTGCTTTGCATAGAATAATACAGTGAGGGGAAATAAATATTCAGATACTTTTGTTTTTGTTATTTAATAACACTTCCAACGTATATCTCGACCTTAGCTTTACATACATGGTGTCTTTTGACTTTTGTACTTATAAATATGAACAAAAAGTATGTATTCATTAGCATAAACAAAGATATTTTTAAAAAACAAAATTGAAAGAGTAAAACATATTCAGACACCACAAATTACCAACATTAGTACTTTGTTGCAAAGCTGCTGCTGACAATTACAGCTACAAGATGTCTATGGTAAGAAGTAATTAGGGTTTTGCAGCATCGTGGTTTAATTTTAGCCCATTATTTTTGGCAAATCTTCTCCAATTCCCCAAGGCTATGTGGCTCCCTCTGATGGACTCGCAAAATCCTCCATAAATTTTTTATGGGATTCGAGTCAGGAGAATGGCAAGACCAGGTAAGGTCTTCTTGAGTTAACCTGGGTGTATGTTTGGGGTCGTTGTCTTGTTGAAACCTCCCTCTTCTCCCCAGATTCTGATTCCTGGCAGATAAGATTAAATTCTCCTCTAATATGTCCCAGGACATCTTTCCATTCATGTTTCCTTCAAAGATGTGTGATGCACCAATACCATTTGCAGAGAAGCAGCCCTGTATAATGATGCTCCCACCACCGTACTTCATCGTGGGTATTGTGTTCTTGGTGTTCTTGGGATCACATGTGCAACCCTTGTGTCTACAAACATCATGAGCTAAATTACTGCCATAGAGTTGTAATTATATTTTGTTTCCAAATGCAGGTAAATGCTTTCAGACACATGTCTTTGTCTTTCTTTTTTTTTTTAGCAGAGTAGTTTAGCTGAGGTGTAGGAACAGAGGTAATTGCAATGCATTTCAGTGCTTATTATTTTCTGCATTTCTTTTCAAGTGACTGCTGGTTTCTCTCTTACCTTCCTTATCATTAGTCTGAGAGGGTATTGTGAAATTTTGCCTGGTTCTTTTGTCCAGGGAAGATTAGTTGTGAGTCCATGAACTTTCCACCTGCCTATTATCAAACTAATTGTACTGACAGGGATGTTTATGGTCTTTGCTATGGCTCTTTAGCTTTTTCCATTTGAGTGTTCTTTAATAACCTCCTAATGTCCCTGAGAACTTTAGGAAGCTCCTTCACATTCACCATGATTGCTACTGGCTGCATGAAATCGTCCCAACCAATGGCAACGTCTTTTATAATGACACCAGGTGCAATTTGCGGGAGAACATTTTTTTGCAGTATTTATATCTAGAACTCGATTCATTTTAATGCAACCTTTACATACAGTGTCCGAATACTTTCTGCCATATAATTTCCCTTTTTAATCTTTTTTAAATGCATATGAATACATACTTATTTTTTCATATTTACAAGTCCCAAGTCAGAAGACATGAAACTGAAGTGGATGTATGCCCTGGAAGTATATTATTTCCCCTCACTGCATATGAACAAACTGGTGCTGTTTTTAAACAGAACATATTAAATATTAAACAGATGAAGCAAACAATAATAATAATAACAATAATGATAATATATTATTATTATTATTATTAGTATTAGTATTTGCTTCCTCTGTTTAATATTTAATATGTTCCGTTTAAAAACAGCACCGGTTTGTCAACAGCCTACTGAGCCTGCTGCTTCTCCACAAGGCAAGTGAATGAAAAACTGATGAAAAAGTGAACGACTAGGAATTTGTCCAACTTCAATAAACTGCTTTCAATTTAGAATTTACATAACATCATTGTGATTCTTATCATATCCTACTAGTAATCAAAGCCATGAAAAACTAAAACACCACACACCTTATTTCCTCTAAAGGTCTGAACACAATAACTGTACTGTCATATTTAGATTTCTAACTTTATTAAAAGTTTAAAAACACAAACACGGCTGCTCATCAGCGAGCTCACACATTCACATGGAACCACTATGAATAAAAGATGATTCCTCGCCTTTGGCATGGTCTCGAATGATGGAGTATTAAAGGATTCACACCCACTTTCTTTAATGTTTTGTCTTTTGAAACTGCAGAAGGTGGCACTGCACAGACTCACCACATGATCCATGGTATGACACCACAAGCTGTTAGGGACAAGAACCTTGTTTTCATAGAAGCTCCAAGAGGAAAACATAGATAAAATATGATCACCCTCTTCAGTAGCCTTGGCCTCCTGATTTTTTTTTCCAATAGTGAAGTTAAAAGGCAGTCATCTTTTAAAGATATTATCTGTTCTAGGACTTTGTGTTCTGCTCATAACCAGGCTGAGGGTCACACATCCACTGCACACTATAAAAAGCAGCAGTAAACTGAAAAAGACATAAAATTTGAAAAAGAAAAAAAAAAAAGAGTTACAAACAGAAATCGTAAATTGTTATTTCATATATGTACATATGTGTGAAAACTGCAGGTCAACCCCTTTTATTCTTAGTTTGGGTCAAAATTGATAAAAAACAAAGTTTTTATTAAAAGTTTTTTTACTTTTATACAGTATACAAGTTTTGACATATACTGATGGGAATATTCAAACTTAAAGCTGCTTCTTAATTTAGTTCCATTTAGTTATTTTCTGTAGCAGCAGGGCTGCCAGGTTGATGAGGAAAAATATGACCAATGACAACTTATAACCTGACCAATCACCACACAAAATCTGACCAATCACCACTCAAAGCCTGACCAATCACCACTCAAAGCCTGACCAATATCACTACTCAAAACCTGAAATTATCACTCAAAAAAAAAAAAAACTTCCAAGCCCTGTATTCAACTCCAAAATCATGATACCACTGACAAATAAATTGTATTTACAAAGTATTATAAAATAATATATATATATATCTTTTACATTTTGAAATAAATTAGTATTAAAATCATGCCGTTTTATCACCCCTTGGAGGTTTATGCTTAGTTTGACCGTTCTCATACCTAGGTTTAAAAGCCAATAAAAATGCCATTATTTCAAATAAATACAGTATATGGTGTTTTATATTCATTGTTAGCACTATGTGACTGGGTCAGGTTACTTAAGTGTGTCACGTGACAGTATAAAAGATGTAGGACAGATTAAAAAAACATGATTAATTAAAAGGTCTTGTTTGCAAACTTCAGTATGTTTGCCTTAGTATTAGCATCAGTGGACATATTTAATAAACACTTTGCAAATGAAGTAAATTAGGAAATAAAAATAAAAAGCAGCACTTTCTTGTATGTACAACATTGCAGCTTGTTCCTGTCATGTCAATACCGGAATCTGCATCTAACTACACTTCCCAGAACCTGATCTAGTTCCTGTAATTCATGTTTTTGCTCTTGCCTGCCCTTGTTTATGCTGTTTGCACATTGCCTGACCCTTGCCTGTTTTTTTACCATGTTATTGGATTATGTTTTTGTCTTGGTGGCAACAGTTTATAAAACCTTTGAGTACCTTTACTTGCGTCCTCAACAGTTTCCTGACAGAATACTTGTAAAGTGCTAGAATGGGCGACTGCCATCTGGAACCAGGAAAGAGAGCCCATCGTCTCTTACATCCGCTTCCTACAGTGGTTTCAGCAAGTGTTTGACCATTCACCAGAGGGCAAAGAGACTCATGAGCAACTCATCCCCCTCAAGCAAAGTAACCAGAGTGCTGCCGAGTATGCTCTCCATTTCTGCAAGCTGGCAGGGGGTAGTGGCAGGAATGAGCCAGCTCTCAAGGTCATCTATAACACCAGAAGCAAATCTCCCTTCTGGTCACTGTAACAACCATGTTCCCAGTGGTGCTGGGGTTCCCTGCATGCAAACCCACAACTCTCAAATCTCTTGGAAGGAACACAAAATCACACGCTGGTCTGCACATTTTCATGCAAATTGTCTCCACACGCTCTGTCCAGGTGGCCTCCACCTCCATCTAAACCCCCGAAACCACAGCCCAAGTGATCATCCTGCGAGAATACCAGAAATTCAACGAGGTATTTAGCAAAGCCAAGGCCAGTGGCCTCCCTCCTCATTGCCCCATGACTGTGCAATTGACTTGATAGGAACAACGCCCCCTCACAACTGCATTTAACCCTTATCTGCCAAAGAGACACAGGCTATGGAAGAATACATAGAGGAAGCCCTCAAGCAGGAGTACAACCACCTCTCCACATCACCAGCTTCTGCCGGATTCTTCTTTGTGGAGAACAAATTGGCTGAGCTAAGGCCATGTGTTGACTGAACCAAGTGACTGTCAAGTATCAGTATCCCTTGCCGCTGGTCCCAGCCGACCTAGAACAGGTTTGGGTGGCAAAAATATTCACTAAACTTGATCTGCAAAGTGCCTATAATCTACGCATCCAGGAGGGAGATTAGACGGCCTTTAGCACCACCTCTGGTCACTTTCAGTACTGTGTCATGCCATATGGACTTTCTTCGACACCAGCAGCATTTCAGTGCCTTATTAACGACGTGCTGTGGCAAATGTTGGGGAAGTATGTGATCGCCTATATTGACAATATCCTATGATATCCTAATCTATTTACCTGACAAAACCACCCACATTCAGCATGTCAGTAGGATCCTGTCAGGATTTTTGTAAAGGGAGAAAAATGTGAATTTCATGTGCACAAGATGGCCTTCCTAGGCTACATAATAGGACCAGAGAGGGTGCTTATGGACTAGGATAAGGTCTCACCCTTAACCAACTGGACTGTACATACCAACTACAATGGTTCCTAGAGTTCGCCAACTTCTATCAGCATTTCATAAGGGGTTTCAGCGGCATCGCAGCTCCTTTAACAGCCCTGCTACAGAAAGGGACCAAGAGGCTACAGTGGAACATATCAGTAGATCAAGCATTTGCCCAGCTGAAGAAAGCCTTTACCACTGCATCTATCCCAAAACATCCTGATCATACAAAGCCCTTCATAGTCAAAGTCAGTGCTTCAGAGAAGGGAGTTGGGGCCACCCTCTCCCAGCAATCAGGTGACATTTACATTTATGGCATTTGGCAGATGCCCTTATCCAGAGCGACTTACAGTAGTGCTTTGAAGTCTCTATCAATAAATACATCCTGATACTGGTTCACTAGGTCACAGACTAAGAATACCATCTGTTTGGGTGGTAATACAGTAAGAGAAGCATACAGACAACACAGTTATTTTATTTTATTTTTTTGAAAAAACGTAAACTTCAACTAGTGGCCTTATTTTCCAAGAAATTGTACCCTGCTGAGAGGAATGACATCCGCAACTTGGAACTCCTTGCAGTGAAACTCGCCCTCGAAGAATGGCGTCACTGGTTGGAGGAGGTCTCCACCCATTCACCATCTATCATGGTCATGGTGGACCACACTGGCCACTGACCAGCACTCACAAAACTCACCAACTGCTTCAAAGCAATTTACTGGTAGCCACAGATGATTCAAGACATCCACAGGTTTGTCTCTTCATGCTCAGTGCGTGCTAAGGCCAAAGTACCATGAACACTACCCACAGGCAAGCTCCTCCCATTACCATCACTCCAAAGACCATTGTCACACCTCTCCATAGATTTCACAACCGACTTCCCTCCATCACAAAACAAAACAGTCATCATGGTTGTGGTGGACCGGAGCTCCAAGTCCCTACTCCTTATTCCCCTGCAAGGCCTTCCATCAGCCTTCAAAATGGCCGAAATTGAGTTTGAGTACTTTGGCATCCACAGACATCATGAGTGACCGGGGGGTTCAGTTCACATCCCGAGTGTGGAAAGGCTTCATGGAGAAACTAAGTGTCTCAGTAAGACAGACTTCCTACTACCACTCTCAAGCAGTTGGCCAAGTGGAAAGGGAAAATAAAAAAACTGGGCATTTTCTATGGGCCTTATGTGCCGGTCATCGGGAGAGCTGGGCACAGTTCCTCCCGTGGGCTGAATATGCCCAAAACCCCCTGAAGCACTCTGCAACCAACCTCACACCCTTCCAATGCGTCCCCATGGAACACCAACCCCACAGACTCACCCACAGTGGACAGCTGATTTCAGTGGAGTGAGCAGGTGTGGAAATAAGCCCACCAACCACTAGAGAGCACAGCCCAAACTAACAAGAGGTTTGAGGACAGTCGGCGTGGACAGACCCCCAGCTACGAACTTGGTGACAGGGTGTGGCTCTCCAGCAGAGACCTAAGAGTCACGCAGGGAAGACGTAAGTTGTCCCCCCAGGTACATCGACCTATTCAAAGTCTTCCAAAGAATAAATGATGTAATCTACAACCTAGAGTTACCATGCCACAGTTGCCTAGCCCCCTCCTTTCACCTCCTTTCATCTCCCACCTCAAATCATTCACATGAAGGCACTCCCCACTCCACCCCCCCAGCACCCCTGAACATTGAAGGAGAACCAGCGTACACCATTAAGGAGATACTTGATTCATGATGCAGAGGGGGTAAGCTGCAGTGTCTGATCAACAGGAAGGACCTGAGGAAAGGTGCTGCATGTCAGCTCAGAACGTACTCGACCCTCTACTATGTCATGAATGTCATGTAGTTCCACGGCCTTGGGGAGGCCTAGGAAAAGAGTCGCTCCCAGAGGTACCACTTCAGAAGGGGGTTCTGTTATGTCAACGCTAGAATCAGCATCAATTACACTTCCCAAAACTCAGCCCGGCCTACAAACATGACCTCTGAGAACCACAACACCCAGATATTCTCACATTCACACTCTCCAGATTAATGATTACACACACACCTGGACTCAATCAACCGCACTACCACACTCACAGTATTTAAGGACTCTCAGTTCACACAATCATTGAGAGGTATATGCTCTGTGTCATTGTGCCAGTCTATACCAAGCCTTGATTTACTGTTTGTTTACCTGGTTTTAATCTCGTTCCTGTAATTCACTTTTTTCTCTTGCCTGCCCTTGTTTATGCTGTTTGCACATTGCCTGACCCTTGCCTGTTTTTTGACCACATTACTGGATTACATTTTTGTCTTGTTTGCAACGGTTAATAAAACAATTGGGCACCTGCACTTGCGTTCTCAACAGTTCCCTGACAGTTCCAAATTGCTTGTATAAAAGTACTGCTGCAGGCTGTACTGAAAAGATCGGTTGAGAAATAGACTTGATTGGTTTCAGCATTGATTGCCATGTTTGAATGAATTATTAATGAAATTGACACTGCAGGCTCTGAGATACCACGAACCCATGATGGAGTGTGCCGATAATCAGTTATAGAAAATATATCATAATACTCTCAATATTACTACTTCAAAGATAGTGGCATTTCCTATTGACTGTGATAATGATTACAGGAGCTGAATCTAAGATGCGAGTTTTTTTAATCATTTCATCCTGCTTTAAGATAGCAGGTTCTCAGGCCTCACCTCTGTGTCTATGTGCTCAGTTTGATTGGCAGGATGGTCTGTTAACCAAAGTCTGTGTCAATCCTGTTGAAACCTGTCAAACTGTTGAAGTTTACACAAATCTTCAAAATTCAAATTCAGCTACAGCTTGTAAATTGTCCCAGTTACTTCACTGGTTCTCAAACTATGTGGAGTCATTTGATTTCCAAAAGGGGTTGTGGGAAAAAAAAAACTGACTTTTCAATCTTTTTCCTACTCTTTTGTTTTATTCATTTATTTTTTAAAACAATAATATGAATATCACTCTAACTATGAAGACATTATATGTGCTACTGGGAGTCACAGTCAAACGGCCCACATTTAAATTAAATGAAGAGTGTTTGTGCTACGTTAGGCTTTTTCGCCATTTTGTCAATCCTAATTTAAATAAAAAACAGTCAAACAACTATTAATTATCGGTTGATTTGAATCAAAAACCTTTCTTGTCCTTGAGCAGCAGCCTCTCTGACCTTCCGATCAGTAGTCCAACATCAGATAAGGGCAAAATTCTTATTCAGTTATTTAAACTTATGCATGAATGCATATATAGCAAAGTAAATTCTTACATAAACAATGAATTTATAACGATAAACAATTCCAGCTTTTGGTTTTTGTTTTTCTGTGCAGGGTACCCTGAACTTTGGTTCAGCCAAAAATGTTTATTTCAGTACTTGTTCTTGTGTGTGTGTGTGTGTGTGTGTGTGTGTGTGTGTGTGTGTAATCATAGCTGAACCACTTCTTGCAAACACATCTGGTTAGAACGCAGCACAGAATAACACAGGAACACAGATGTGGTGCCTGTTCTGGTTTAAAATAAGTTTCTGGTCCATTCTACATTTTTTTTCCGAGCACTTCCTGCATTTCAGGTTTAAGGAGAGTACAGGAGGGTGTAATAATATATCATAGCTGTGCAGTCAGGAAATGCAGCCATCGCAAAAAACTATGCAAGTAACAAGCAGGAAACAGATAAAAAACATAACAGCACATTTCGATATAACCCTTTTCACATGTTCACGTGGTCAACACCTTCACAGTGTTGAGTGTTGACCCCGCATTATATAATCATCTTCTACATGTCACCATTACTATTATTTGTAAAGTGTTAGAACTTACACTTCACTGTAACCTTGTTTGACTTTTGGGTCTTTTGGCTCATTCCTGTTTTATTATGGAGAAAAAGATTCTTCTTTGGCATACTTTTGTGTGATAACTAATAATAGCATACTCCGATGTTTTCGTGGAGCTCCTACGCAAAATGCATAAAGGTTGACTGGACTGGTGATGTAATATAATCAGAGTAAGCGTCACTGGGTATCGTGGCAACATAATATTGTGTAGTGTGTGCGTGTGTGTTTGTGCGTGTGTATTATATTAGGATTGGATTTGTCACAGGATTGTTTAATGAAGGATAATTCAGACAGATGATGAGGTGGATTATGTCAGTCAGATTAGCATCGCCTGTCTGCTCTCTGACACGTTCTAACCACAGTTATGCCGCTAGCCAGGAACGTGTGAAAATGAACCAGAGGAAGGATATAATTAGCAAAGGTCAATGAAATATCTTATCGCAAAACCTCCTCAGAGATAATCAAGCGAACCAGACAACAATGGCGAGACAAGTTATGTTTAGTAGGAGCATGAAAGTGCAATGTGTTTACTCCTACGCTGTCAGATTCATGAGGATTACCTCATTAAGAGATTGGGAAGGAAATAATTAAGTAGGTCGATTAATGCAGCCGTTTCCATCTTCACTTCGGCTGCAGTGATCAGCCATCGCAGGTGCGCTGCCATTCAAACACAATCAACTCAATGCAATGAGGAAAGTGATATATCCGTCAAAGGAGAGGAAGAAGTAGAGAGATGAAGTCAAATCAGAGAGTAGGAAGTGTCACAGCAAACCAACCTAAAGTTCATGATGAATCATTTTTAACCCTAATGAGCATGGTCTCTTTTAGCATGACTCCACCCCATCCATGAGAGCTCGCTCATGAGAATGAAAATGATGTACATTTTATGCTGTGGCCTTCACCACATCTCATTCCAGTCGAGTACTTAGGTGAGATTGTAGCAATGTGTTAGACGGCACTCTCCATTACAATCATCACAACACCAATTGAGGGGAATCTTCTGGAAGAGAGGTGCTCATCATTCCAGTAAAGTTCCTGAGATGTGTACAAATGATGCCAAAGCAGCTGTTCTGTTTCCTGTACAATGTTTATACTCTCAAGTACATTTTGGATGGGTGAGAGTAGAGCAGCTGCCACACAAACATCTCCTGACAATATGGTGAGTTGACAATATGTTGAGTTAACAATATTCTGCTTCTCTATTTCTCTTTTCTGCTATCCCTTTCTCTTGTATAGTTCCTCTGGCTGCAATGATCTCTTATCTCAGACTGCAGGCAGGCTGTCATTGAAATACACTAAAAAAAGAAGATTCAACTACTTAAGAATTCATGCAGCCCTTTTCAAAAATGTAAAATTACACAAACGAATTTGCACAGATCAACCTGTAAGTAAATTTCTGAATGGTTGGTTAGAGAGAGGGGTGGGACTTTTTTTTTGGATCAGGGTTAATCAGGACTGTTCTCAAATTCAATAATTTCATCATTCATTCATAAACACAACCAAACCTTTAACCACAAAATCCATATGAAATCCTTGTTCATGAGAATTGAGTGGTGGATTGTATCGGATTTCTCACCACTAGATTGTCAGACGGGTGAAAATACTAAGCTATGCCTACACACAGGGTGCGGAGCGACAGTGGAAAGATCTGAACTGCTTATATAGCAATACAAGAGAAGCAAAGCCAGCGATGTGTCTCTGGAGTTCATCCAATCAGGCTCTCTCCATCAAACCGGCAAGGACGAAAAGGGACACAAACACCAACTTACTGGACTCAAGCCAAATCCTGTATTATCATTGTGGAGGATATACTCCGCACCATACCAAAACCATACCAATGGATTACACACACACAAACACACAGCTTTATATACCTTAACGCTGATGATGACTTATACTTTGTATATTGAGTATTGCTTAATATGGATTTGGATACCTTGATGTATTAGAATTGGTTATCATACGGTTAAACATTACTAACCAAAACCCTCCTACGTATTTCAGCATTTATTAAAAACTAACAATAAATTGTACTCCATTAATAGTGATTTGTTAAAAAATACATATGTGAAATTGACAGGAAACATTTTAACTTTTTAAAATCCTTGTCAAACACACACACACCCAAGAAACATCCACTGAAGGTCCTACTTCTTACCATTTGTGTGTATTACTGCATTATTTATAAAAGTCTAGTTCACACATCTCAGGAGACGTTTACACTGAAAGTCATGTAATCTTCAGAGATTGTTTCCATAAACTGTTTTCCTGCCTCTCCCCAACATTTATCAATATTCATTAGCTGACTAATAGCTTTCTCAGCTAATGGAGAAAAAAAAGAGCTTTTTGCACGTCAGTACAAGCAGATATCTTTTTGCTGTTCTGCTGTTGGTATTTCAAAAGAGAAATTTATTATTCAATTTGCATGTTTTTCTCAATGCTGTCCCAAGACAAATACACTAAAAAGTATGTGGACGCCCATTCTAATTATTGACTTCCGGTGTCTCAGCCACACCCATTGCTAACAGGTGCATAAAATCAAGCACATAGCAATGCAATGTCTATAGCCAAATATTAGCAGTAGACTTTAAATGTGGCAATGTCATAGGATGACATAATTGCCACAAGCCTCTGTTGAAATTTCTGCCTTGCTAGATCTGCCCCGGTCAACTGTAAGTGCTATGCTTGTGAAATGGAAGCATCTAGGAGCACCAACAGCTCAGCCACGAAGTGGTAGACCATGTAAACTCACAAAGAGCGACTACTGATTGCTGAAGACAAGTGAAAATCTGCCTCTGGAACTAACATCAGCACAGGAACTGTGCATCAGGAGCTTCATGAAATGGATGGCAAAGTGTTGGCTTGTGGTGTAAAGCACCAACATTGGACTCTGGAGCAGTTGAAATGTGTTCTCCACAGTAACGCTACCTACGGGAAAACACAGTGCCAACAGTAAAGTGTGGTGGAGCAGGGATAAAGGTCTAGGGCTGTTTTTCAGGGTTTGGGCCGATTAGTTCCAGTGATGGGTAATGTTAATGATACAGCATACAAAGACATTTTAGACAATGTTATGCTTACAAGTTTGTGACCGTTTGGGGAAGGCCCTTTCCTGTTCCAGCATGACAATGCCGCTGTGCACAAAGCGAGCTCCATAAAAACTTTAAAAGTTGGGTGTGGAGGAACTCAAGTGTCCTGCACAGATCCCTGACCACAACCCCACTGATCACCATTGGGATAAAATGGAAAGTCGATTGCAAGCCAGCGCTTCTCGTCCAACATAAGTGCCTGACCTTATTAACGCTCTCATGGCTGAAAGGGCACAGATTCCCACAGACACGCTCCAAAATCTTGTAGAAAGCTTTCCCAGAAGAATGGAGTCTGCTACAGCTGCAAAAGGGAGACCAATGCTATATTAATGCCCATGGATTTGGAATGGGATGTCCAACAAGCTCATGTGGGTGTGATGGTCAGGTGTCCACATACTTTTGCCCATATAGTGTATGTGTACTCTGGGTACACTTTAAAGAGCAGTTGGCTGGAGAATCACCAAAAACAAAAAATTTTTGGTTGGGGAGTAATGATTATTAAATACTGCATGAAACATCCTAAACCACATAAGATGTGCTAAAAAGTAGGAGAAAAGTGTGTCGTTATAGTGTGGCCAATCAAAATCTTCTTCTTCTTCTTTCGGCTTTTCCAATCAAAATGAGTTATTCAAATGTATATCATGTGAAGCTTGCGCTATGGATCAATCATAGTGAATTATTTAAATGAATCTCTTAAAGTCAGTGACTTTAAATGATGTGTGAAAATAGTTTTTGTCACTGCAGAACTATTCTCAGTGTTGAAGAAACGCCTTATAGTCTAAAAAATAACTAAAAACAGGACAGAGTCCATTTTCATGGCAGAGAATGTTATTAAGCATTACATTTGTTTTTCATAAGTGATGACGCCTGAGCTCAATTCAAAACAGCTCCGATTGGTGACGTTCTTCAAGTGCATGGATTCTAATATAAAGCTTCCCTAGACCCTAATTTACAAATCAAACCAGCCTGATGATACCTGAGTGTGACTGACAGAAGAAGAGGCCTGTGTGTGTGTTTCCTCTCTGTGATCCGTGTCTACATCGGCTCCAGAGAATTTAATCGGTTATCGTTCTCAGTAACTGATAAACTTAATAAATAACTATTGCTAAAAAAAATAATAAAATGTTAACACACTGTTTGCTTCAGTTTTGCTTCAGAATATCATTACACCATATATTTAATTCTAACAAACACATTTGCTCTCCTGTCACAGCATCAACTGCTGTCATCTCCTCATGACTAACACCTCACACTGACTCAGTGTGTGTTACATAAGCAATAAAACCCTTCATGCCATGCTGTTATAGGAAAATAATCCACAATGGGGTGGTGTGATGAAGCGGAGTTTCTAAGATTATTCTCCTATAACAGCACGTTTGAAGCGTTTTATTTGTCAGTTTTGACTCATTAAAGAACACAATTTTTATCCATTTATAGTGACATTATCAGAACAAACGCATGAATATAAACCTCATTTGAATGAATGAAGAAGGATCTTTCAGTACTAAATTTACACCCTTATACTGCATGAATACCTCTCTAAGGTTAAAGAGGTAGTTTAAAGTCTCCATGAAACGGCTTCTTAGCTGTAATTTGATTCCTATGTTTAGGTATTTCCTTCTGAAACAGGAGGTCAGAGTGATGCAACACTCGAGATACATCACACTCCCACCAAATCTAAACAAACCAGTCAGTGGCATAGTGAGCTAGCTAAATATTGAGAACGTCAATATATTAACAACAGACTTCTGCTTACTCTTACTGATGGAGAAGCCCTGATGGTGTATAAAGGCAGAATCACATTCTCGCTCTGTCTAAGACACCTCAGAAAATTCCTGTCACATGACCGCCACCTTGTACAAAGTCCAGACAAACCATGTTTGCTGCTAACAAGCTACTACTGTAGAGCAAGATTTGACTCTGGGGGTAGGACATAGGGTTCTAGAGAGCATTTAATTGGACAATCACAACATTATTCTTAGATATAAATCAGCACAATTTTTTTAAATTGTTTTTTTTAAACTGTAAAATTAAAACAAGAATATCTCCAACACTATTTTTTTTTTTTTTGCCTTTTTATTTTTCAGATGTAGTATTGTATTCATGTCCGGAACACTAAGGCACAGGTACGCAAAGCTCTCAAATACCAAATTTTTATTTCAGCGGTACTTTAATTATGACTAGACTCTTTTTGCTTTGTATTATTGCTCACGTTTATCAATGTGCCATAGCTTGAGGTACAATTTTAGCCTACATTATCTCTCTCTCTCTCTTAATTAATCGTCTGTCTTCTGTGCAGTCTCTGTAGTTCCCTTCCCCATGATTATGCCTCCCTCCACTTCTAAAGATTTATGTTTGGTACTGGAAATGTTACTAAATTGATTAGGCAATCAAGAAAACACATCAAGAAATATTACAATCTGTGTCTGTGCATTTCTGATAAAATGGCAAAAAAGTGCCTTTTTTTACTCATTTATTAAAAAAAACCCCAAGCAGGGAAGCTAATTGAAAAAACATTTCCTTACATCCCTACATCATTGTGGTCATAGGAATGGTGGTGTTTTCTGTCTTTTCTTCACACTACATGGAGCATCGTCACTGGTCAAACGGAGACACTGTGGTCATTAAAGTTGAAGGAGAAGTGCTAAAGAGAGACGTAGCGGATTCTCCCTGTCCTTCTGGCGTAACTGGGAGTGCCACCTGACATTTGAGTCCTACCTACTGTAGTAACTTTAGTCTCTTGCAGTATTGTTGAAGTATTTGTAACTATTTTGTAGTAAATAATAACCTATTGTATTCTGGGTAAGTGATACACTGTGTGGAATAGTTAGGGGATGAGCACCATTTATTTATTTATTTTTCTCCTTTTTTGGCTAGGGAGGTAAGCAGACTAGAATTTTGCATTATTAAGCAAAACTCCATGTGTGTTCTCCATGTCAAATAATACGATGAAGATCCTATAACGTTCTGCTCACGTCGTCAATCAGTGTGATCCGGAAATCAGCTCAGAAAACAGGTCATCAGCTCATGCAAACACAAACTGTCTTAACAGTACGCTTAAATGGTAGTATAATGGTAATTAAAATTAAAACCACTGACAGGTGAAGTGAATAACATTAATTGGCACCTGCCAAGAGGTGGGATATATTAGGCAGCAAGTGAATTGTCAGTTCTCGAATTTGGTGTGTTCGAAGCAGGAAAAATGGGCAAGCGTAAGGAACTGAGCAACTTTGACAAGGGCCAAATTGTGATGGCTAGAAGACTGGGTCAGAGCATATCCAAAACATCAGGTCTTGTTGGGTAATCCGGGTATGCAGTGGTTAGTACCTACCAAAAGTGGTCCAAGGAAGGAAACTGGTGAACCGGCAACAGGGTCATGGGTGCCCAAGGCTCACTGATGCGTGGGTAGCGAAGGCTAGCCCACCTGGTCCGATCCCACACAAGAGCTACTGCAGCACAAATCGCTCAAAAAGTTAATGCTGGCTATGACAGAAAGGTGCATCGCAGGTTGCTGTGTATGGGGCTGCGTAAACGCAGACAGATCAGAGTGCCCATGCTGACCCTTGTCCATCGCTAAAGCATCAGAACTGGATCATGGAGTAATGGAAGAAGGTGGTCTGGTCTGATGAATCATGTTTTCTTTTACATCATGTGGACAGCCGGGTGCGTGTGCATCGTTCACTTGGGGAAGAGATGGCACCGGGCTGCACTCTGGGAAGAAGGCAAGCCGGTGGAGGCAGTGTGATGCTCTGGGCAATGTTCTGCTGGGAAACCTTGGGTCCTGGCATTCGTGTGGATGTTACTTGTACCACCTACATAAACATTGTTGCAGACCAAGTACACCCCTTCATGGCAAGGGTATTCCCTAATGGCAGTGGTCTCTTTCAGCAGGATAATGCCCCCTGCCACACTGCAAAAATTGCTCAGGAATAGTTTGAGGAACATGACAAAGGGTTCAAAGTGTTGACTTGGCCTCCAAATTCCCCAGATCTCAATCCGATCGAGCATCTGTGGGATGTGTTGGACAAACAAGTCCGATCTGTGGAGGCACGACCTCACAGCTTACAGGACTTAAAGGATCTGCTGATAATGTCTTGGTGCCACAGCACACCTTCAGAGGTCTTGTGGAGTCCATGCCTTGACAGGTCAGAGCTGTTTTGGTGGCACAAAGGGAACCTACACAATATTAGGTAGGTGGCTTTAATGTTATGGCTGATCGGTATGTGTATGTAATATACATATCAGTGTGCGTATGTAATATGCATATATATGATAGTGATATATTCACCACTACTGTATTTGTAGCTGTCCTTTGAGTTAGGCATCATCCTGTACCGTACTCCTACTGGTGGATTTTAGACGAGCTTCACACTCTGAGATTTGGCTAAGAAATTTCTCACAGTGCCCGAAATTACTGCGCACTCTTTGGTGAGCATCACAATATGCGATCTATGAGCACCAAACTCAAATCGTGACCAAAGAATTCTTCTACAGTGTGTGATCTTTGTCTGAGACAGCAAAATAGTGCTGAATATCGTATAATTAAAAAAAGGAATCTGAGGTCTGTCAGATTTAAGAGAACACATTACGTATATTTCACACAGTTTCTCGTCAAAACATGATTTTATTGCTTATACTAAACTTAGATTAGATTAAATTATGTAGAGTGAGTGTGATCAATTCATGTAGTATTAATATAATCCAATTACAATATGAAATCAGGTGAGGATATTTTTGCACTGACTGGAACTTTAACTATAAGATTAAATTAACATGATTTAAACATGTGGTGGAATAGTGCAGTGGTAATGTGACTTGCAAAACGCCAGTGACTTGAGCTCCATCCTGAGCTCAGGTGGGAGCACGGAACTTTATTCAGTGCATTGAAAGTACATGATCAAATTATGTTGGTTGTATGTGTTAAAGTAACTCAGTTCAATCATGTGGATCTGATGCATGCACTCAAATTAGGTAAATTCAATTAGCTTTTTTTTTCAGTGTACAGTGTAAAACTCTCGGTCACTAGGAACATCATGTTTTGACTTCTAATGGTGAAGAATTATGTTTGAGATCTATGTTTTGACAAAAAAAGGAATTTGTTTCTCCTAACTATAACATACAATTTTATAACATTTCTTGATAGTCAACTCACTGCTGTTATCTGTGAGATGACATGAGATATGAGATATGAGATGAGATAAGGTATGAGATATGAGATGTGATGGGAGATGAGATGAGATATGAGGTGACATATGAGATGTGATGGGAGATGAGATGAGATATGAGGTGACATATGAGATGAGATGGGAGATGAGATATGGGATGAGATGTGAGATGACATGAGATGAGATATGGGATGAGATATAAGATAAGACATGAGACGTGATGAGACGACATATGTGATGAGATATGAGATCGATGAGATGAGAGAAGCTGGTTTTGTAACAAACTTTTCCTTTAATGTTCACCACCAGCTTTGTGTGTTTTTAAACAGTCAGTTAATACCGTTATTTTATTTTTTACTTTTTTTGACCAGGTTATTACAGTGTGACAGTTTCCAGTCATAACACCTCCACCTGTCAATAAAATGTAGAGCCGAGAGAAACTGCGTTGCATTGTGCACTCATCGGTTCATCGGTAGTACACTGGATTTATGATGCACTCTGGGTAATAAAACACTCTGGGTCATAAAACATTCAAGGAATGTCATTTCTCCACTGAGAAGCCGCACAAACAAAATGGCTGAACCCTAAATAGTGCACTATATAGTGGGCACTATATAGTGAATAGGGAACGTGTTCACACACAGCAGGAGATAGGTGAAGGGAAAGAAAGAGAAAAAAACAGGGAGAGTGAGACAGAGAGAAAGAGAGAACAAAACAGGGAGCGAGATAGAGAGAATGAAAGAGAAAAGAGAGAGAGATAGAGCAAAAGAAAGATATCATGTATGATAGTTTCCATTTCTAACATCAAGTTATTTTATTCTCTTTTTAATTGTTTCCTTCTCTCTCACTGTCTTTCTGTTACTCTCTCTCTGTCTGTTACTCTCTCTCTGTCTGTTACTCATTCCATGTCTGTATGTTACTCTCTCCCTGTCTGTCTGTTACTCATTCCATGTCTGTATGTTACTCTCTCCCTGTCTTTCTCTCTCACTGTCTGTTTGTCTGACTATCTGTCTGTTACTCACATGCTGTTTTTCTCTCTTTCTCTCTCACTTTCTTTCTCTTACTCTCTCCCTGTCTTTCTCTGTCTGTTATTCCCTGTCTTTCTCTCTCACTGTCTTTCTGTTACTTTCGCCCTGTCTGTCTTACTCTCTCCCTGTATTTCTGTTACTCTCTCCCTGTCTTTCTCTCTCACTGTCTGTCTGTCTGTTACTCTCTCCCTGTCTTACTTTCTCACTGTCTGTCTCTCACTTACTCTCTCCCCGTCTTTCTCTCTCACTCCCCGTCTTTCTCTCTCACTGCCTGTTTTTTCTTTTTCACTATCTGTCTGTTACTCACATGTTGTTTTTCTCTCTCACTGTCTGTCTGTTACTCACTCCCTGTCTCTCTCTTTCACTGTCTGTCTGTCTGTATGTTACTCACTTTCTGTCTTTCTCTCCTTCTGCCTGGAGATTCAAGCAGATAAGTCATCGTCTATCACCAGTTGTCCCGCTCTCTTTTATCACCTAATGTGTGTGCGTGTGTGTATGTCTCATACACACATTCGTTTAAACAGACCACACACCACCAATATCAAACCGGTCCAAGAGACACCAACAAAATATCATAAAACAGTGACTGTACATATTAAAACATTAGAGCTTTAACATTATAACCCTCATATCTGGACCAGAAATGATTAGCATCTGTTCACAATACCTAATTTGCATTTGCTTACTAATACCAAGACTAATAACGATTAGCAAATGTTATATTGTTCAGCCCCTAGAGCTGAATTTGCCTATTTTTTTGCTTTACATAACAAAAATGAAAGAGAAAACAGGACAAATAGAAAAAAGAAAAAGTATTTATATTTTTTAGACATACAAACATAGTCTCGTGTCTCATTTAGAGCAAAATCTGTCATAAAATGTGTGGAAAATGTCTAGTTTTGTTTTTGTTTTTATTGTTAATGTTTTAAACCGTCAATCTGTCAGTCACGCGCAGGTGCGTCGTGCCACGGGCGCGCGCGTCTACATGGCAACATCATGTCAAGCCAATCAGAAAACGCACGCGCGCTTTTAACTTTGTCAAACATATATATATAAATTCTTTCCTAAAAAAAACAAAAAAAAAAAACAAACAAAAAAAAACCACCACCACCATAATCGGATATCTAAAGCATATTTATGTCAGTATGTCACTCCAACACCGTTTCTAGATGTAAAGTTTCAAAACATTCACTCAAATAAAAAACATTCGTTCATGACTCTAATAATTTTTATTTAATAATGATTATTATGACTTACCTTTACGAGCTAGACGAGTTCCAGAGAGAGAGAGAGAGAGAGCCGAGACACAGTCACGATGATTACCACACACACACACACACACACACACACACACACAGGAGGACATAAGTCGTTTAGTCAGTCCCGGAGACGCTCCCCCCAAAAAAAACCGTTAAATGCGCGCTCCCATCTGGAGACGTGCACGCGCGCTCGCACACGCGCTGTCCAGGGCACTAATTAACGTACCAATGGAATTCACCAGCGCGCACGAGACCAAATCTCTCTCTCTTTTTTATTTTATTTTTTTTATTTTATTTTATTTTTTTTTAGTTGGTCAGATTTGATTAAATGTCTCCATCCACAACTGAACGCTAAACCATTAGAATAACCTGCAGAAATCAATAACAATCAAGAAAAGTAGCCCGAATTATACAAAGTCCATTTTCCTCAGCGGTGTAATTAGAAGAACAGCTCAGCTGCGCGGGAAACCGCTCAAATGACTGGATTGCCATCTGCTGGTGCGTCATAAACTCCTAAACCAATCAGGTTAGTGCATGACGGACGTGTCTCAAGTCACACAGCCTGCACTACAGTCTTATTCTATTTTCCAAAATCATACCCTACCCCATATATTCCCTACATGGCATTTCCGGTATTCTTTACCCTCTAGGCTGTGTCATCTGGATATTGAAGTACAATACAGTCTGTAATTTCTTAAGTGCACTCCACTATGCTCTCATGTGTAGCAACAAGAAAAAAAATCTCCCAAAGTAGTGCCCTATGTACTGAATAGGGTGTGATTTTGCACACTTCTTTAGATTATACCCTATGTATTTGAAATTGTGTTTATGTGTCTCAAATCAACCACTATGCTTTTACACTAAAGAGAGGAATGATATCACGTAACTGAGCAGCTTACTCATGCCGAAATGATGTTAAATTATGTACTGACAATGTACCTTCCTCTTCTGAGCTTCTTCAGCTAATATTAAGATGACTTCTGCCCAAGCTGAGGCTTCTTATGATCATGGTGAAGCTAATCTTGCCCAATCTGGGTCTTATTCTGCCCATGGTGAGGCTATTCCTGCCCAAGATGTGACTTCTATCCATTGGAGGGTGTTTTGTGAACAGCAGAGGCTTCTTTTTCACAAGATTGGCTTCTTTTGCCCATGCTGGGGCTTCTTCTGCCCATGCTGAGGCTTATTTTTCACAAGATAAGGCTGCCTGTGCCCAAGCTGGGGCTTCTATCCAAGTTGCTGTTTCTTTCTGGCTTCGTCTGTACAAGATGAGGCTGTTTGTGCTTATGCGGTGGATTCCTCTGCCAAAGCTAAAATTTCTTCTATATGTTCTAAGAAGGAAAAAAATGTAAAGTGTGAAATAGAATTTTTAACGAATATATTCATGTTGTCATTTTTAACTGTTTCAATGTTATGACCTAACAGGTATTTGGTGAATGAATTAATATATTTCTGTAAAGCTGCTTTGTGACAACGTCCATTGTTAAAAGCATTATACAAATAAAATTGAATTGAATTGAATGGTGAGCTACATCACACCACTTTGCATCTTGTGCCATAATTGTCATATTGCAAAAAGGCAGTGTATGTCATCATTTGATTTGCACCTAACACTCACAAAACCATAAGTTAATTGTGATAATATGGGCTCCCATGTGCTGCAACAACAACAAAAAAAAAAAGCGTTTGCCCTATTGCAGAGTAGCAAGCATTGTCAAGAGATTGGCCGTTTGAATCCCAACAATGGAACTGTTGTCAATAACGGCGGGTCAGAGAGAGCATAACTGTCTGTGCTGTCTGGATATGAGGATGGCATTAATCTCTCCCCAGTCAATCAGAGCAACAACTCTAACTAATCATGGGTGTCTGTGAGCTCATGTATGCGGAAGAGGCTAGATCGCACTTTCCTCTGAGTGTTTAGCTGTGCTGTGCTCACATGAGCAGCAGTTCGAAAAAATGCAGTGGCTTCAAAAGTCTTGGAGGAAACTTTAGACTTCACTTCCCCGGTTGGTAGCTGATGTGTGATAAGGAGAGCTATCTAGTTGATGGGAATTGGGAAATGACCAAATTGGGAGAAAAATATGGTACAAATGTTAAAATAAGTATAATAAATACCAAACCTGGATTGATTTAAAATTAGATACCAATTAGTCTACACCTACAAATGTGCAATGGGACCGTATTAACTATGTGAAAAGTTCTAGTCCCACCAGAACAAACATCATTATACAACTAATGAGGACAATTTATAATGGAACAAATTGAGAACACATTCTGTTTGACTGGGGACTTCAACAGAAAATAGGACATGTGCTTCAACAAACCAGACGTGCTTATCTCATTAGCGCTTCTAAATCAGAAGTAATGTTTTACACACACCTGTGAGGGAAAATATACAGAGAGAAGGAAACTCCTCTGCTGTGTTACATATATGGGGTTATATTTAATATGCATAATATATCCAAAACACACCTAAGCCAAGTAGTCAAACATTATATAAAACACTGATTTGTGGCTCAGTTGTGTTGTTGGACCATAAACATGGACATACAGTTCCCTTAAGACCCTTATATGCAAGCCTCAACACTAGGATATTGAAGCTTAGGGTGCATTTTGAAACACACACAGTGTCAAAGATCCACTATTGCACTGTACACTACAATAATCTGTAACACAATGTATGTAAATATGTATACAAACTATATATCTATATGTATTTATAATGAACTGAATGAACAATTAAACACTGTAATGTCCTACAGGCTTGATGCTGTGTTACCAAACAAAATATCAAAACAAAAAAGTTGTACTGTAACCCTTTTGTTCAAAAGAAAAAAAATACATTTATGGTTCTATAGTCAGTCATGTTGTTTAATTTGTACTCTGATTGAACAATGTATGTTTACTCTAGCTACTTTTAGTTTCTACTCCAAAGACTTTTTGGGGAAAAAGGATAGTCCACCTCGTTCACGTTTATTACACCTGCAACTATATTTCATGTTCCTTCTCAATCACAGTTGATGAGGTGTTATAGATGTGTATGAAAAATATCAGTCCAAATGGAGATCGACCCCTGAAGCATGATTTTGCCCCCAACCGTGGAGGTGTGAGGCAACAGTGCTAACAACTAAGCCACTGTGCTGCCATTTATAATAGAAATTCAAACTTAACTGCCACCAGGTCAACAATGAAACAAGAAACATTTATAAAACAAGAAGCTTTGTACAGGTTATTGCTGCTTAACACAAACTAGTTTTAACATAGAGCCAAAGGTGATGGGACATGAGTACAGATTCTCTTTATTACGAATGTTTGCCAAATCTGATCAAATTGCAATTTGGTAGGACAAACAAAAAGGCAATATATTCTTAGGCAAGCCCATAATCAAGACCCAAGAACACAGATAGAGGTCTGAACCTAAAAGCTGGGGCAAGTAGTTGAGCTAAAACTTTTAAGTGAAGCAAAAAACGCCTGCACCAAAACAGAAGTGAAGAACACCAGGAAACAGGAGGCAAAAATAAAAGTTCTGTGCTAATAAATTATTCCCTCAGACTCAGCCAAGATCTTGAGAGAATCAAACCCATATTCCTGGAAGATGGTTCTGTATATGATTCCTGCCATTTGGTTGTGCCCTTCAATGTATGCTGTTCCTGTTTTCACCTTGATCTCTGTTACTGTGTGCTAGATTGTCTCACAAGCTTCTTTAGACAGTCTATAACTTCAGTATAATACACCTTCTATTTTGATGAATCTGCTGAGTGGTTGTTTTTGTGCCGCCCTGATTAGTTCCTATGAGCTATCCTTTATTCCTGGATTTTTCAGTCCATGTCAGCCACTTTGGCTATCTTTTGATGGTACAATACAACAATAGACTCATCACATGTCCTCTTCTGTGTAATACAGCAAGATATCTGGCATTGGCCCGGACGACATAAGAACTCCAGAGTCCTCACCGCCCTGGGATGCCTAACGAAGGGTGAGGTGTGGCCCCAAGCAAGGACTTGTGGTTGGACGCTGTGTGAGACAAACAATCTGCCCTGCCCAGTGGACCACCTGGATCCGGTTCCCATTGGAGTGCCCGGCAGACCGTGTCCTCTAGACCGCATGGAGTGACTATCTTAGGCGCTGGGATTATGGGCTGGGGAGTGGGGTCCTGTGAAGGGGGATCCCACTGGCACGAGAGCATGTCTGGTTTGAGGTTCTTTGACCCGAGTTTGAAGGACAGAACAAAATCAAACTGGTTGAAGAAATCTCCAGCTCAGTCAACCAGGGAAAAAAATTACGCACAGGGGTGTGTCTCCTTTATGGGCCCTGACCATTGAGAGAGGACAGCAACCACCCCAATATTGGAGGCATGAACCTCCACTATAAATTGAGTCTCTGGGTTGGGCATTCGAAGCACAGGGGCTGAGGTTAGTCTTCCTGTTAGGCCTTCAAAAGCCTGTCCATCTAAACCTGTCCATCTAAACCAGACTAGGTCTTTCTTGGTCAGGGCGTACAATGGGGTTTCTTCATTAAAATTCTTCATAAATCATCATAAGAAGTTTGTAAAGCCCAGGAACCGCTGGACTGCCCAGACCAAGGTGGGTTGAGGCCACTCCTTGTCCACTTTGATCTTAGCCAGATCCATACTCAGCCTCTTATGAGAAGAAGGAGATGGTGGTGACATGGAATTGCAGCTTCTGGAGCTTGATGTATAGGTGGTTGAGCAGGAGGAGCTGAAGGACCCAACGGAAAACCGCAGGGGTGTTCATCAGGCCACATGGCATCATGAGATACTCATAATACCCTGAGGGCATGATGAACGGATGCGGACCAAGTTATACGCACTTTGTAATTCTAATTTTTTTTTTTATCTTGGCCCGTTGCAGATGATTGAAGGCTGAATTAATCAAGGGCAGGGGGTGTCAGTCCTTCTATGTAACTGCATTTAGGCCATGGTAGTCTATGCATGACTATGCACCGGTGAGGTGGATGGGCGGATAAACCCCAGAGATAAGGCCTCTTGGATATATTCCTTATATCCTTATGCCTTATGCTCTGGGGAGAATAACCTGCCCATAGGGGGAGCTGCACCAGGGAGCAAGTTGGTGGTACAATCGAACGGCCTGTGAGGTGGCAATGTTTGGGCCTTGTGCTTAGAAAAGAACTCTTGGAGGTCCCTATAATCCTCTGACACCCCAATAGGTCCACTGGCTCTGTAATGGCAAAGGGGGGGATTACCCACACCCCTGAGGCAACTCTGTTTGCATTGGGAACCCCACACAGAGACCGAGCTGGTAGAACAGTCAATCCGAGGGTTATGCTCCTACAACCAGGGGAAGACCAACACGAGGAACCCTAGTGATGTATAGGGGCAGGTGTACATATGTAAGGTGAGCAGTACTATCTGGAAGGTTACGAGGCCAGAGGTTAGTGGTCACCCATCCAGGGCAGAAAAAGGCAGGGGGTGTGAGATGGCCTCCAGGGGTAACAACAGGCTATGGGCTAAGCCCTCATCTATGAAATTGCCTGCAGCCCTTGAATCAATAAATGCCTGGAGGCTGGCTTTTTTACCCTCACCTCAAAGAATGGTGGCCAACAGGCCGGAAGAGGCCGGAAGAGTGATGGACTGTATTTAGGGCCAACCCAAATCCACCTATCTGGGAGGACTCCTGTCTTTTAGCAGCTCGGGTGATCAAAGGTGTTCGGGTGATCAAAGGTGCTCTGTAGTGCCATGATAAAGGAGTCGACCATTTGGTGGTCTGCCAGACAGTTCTGCCAAACCGCTGGGAGATACTCAGTCCAGAGCTCTACCGGTCAGTAGGACAATCATGTAGGCTATCATAGCCTTCTCTGAGGGAAATTGGGAGGACTGCATCTCAAAAACAAGAGAGCATTGTAATATGAACGGGTTACACCCTCCTGGTTGCCCAACATAAGGCTGTGGGACCGGCAGGCCTGTTTCCGTGACTGCAGGGGTAGGCTTTCTGCCTGGGCAGTGCCTATAGATGAGGCAACCTGGGGCTGCAGCAGGGCCTGGATCAGTCCCAACCATGCCATGTCTCCCTGGACCTCATGTTTTCCCCACCAAGCCCTGGCTAATGCTCTGAGTATCTCGCAGCGAGACGGAGAGCAATCTCTGCACTGGCCAAATAAATAGCCAAAGTAAACAGTCGTGAAAATGAGGGAGCCACCTTGCCTTGTCACGACTCTAATAAGCATTCGCTATGCCTCGCTGAACTGCGATTAGGTGCATTAGGTGGCTTTAGAGATAAATACAGTATATATATATAGGTTAGAGAAACCTAATGCTTGTCCTGAACCTCAATAGAAACTTCTCTAAACCTATTCTAAGAAATAAAGCTTTCGCTTCTCAACCAAATTACCTTGCAGAGTATAACATTGCTCTGCTACTCAGCAAAGACGTAATGACAAAACCCAGGGGTTTAAGTAGCAGTGTGCAGACATAAAGTCTGTGCCGAGTAGTTGCGCGTCTCTGCTGATTGCCTGCACGGGGTTGAGATGCCATAAAGGACCATGCAGGTGGCTGCGGATTTGCCTAAGAAGGCACCTGCAACGTTACATTCAGTGGATTCTGAGTATATCCCGGGAACACTGGGCATAAAACAGGAAGAACATGCAGAAAGACAGTAATTTGAGTTTAGGTTCGAAACAGGGAACCTGGCACTGTGAGGCAGCAATGCTACCTGCTGTGTCTCTGTGGGGATTCATAGGCTCAGATTGGGGAACAAATGGTTAATAGTGACAAAAAAATGTAAAGGTAATATTAGTATTAATTAATGCTTAGTAAAGATGGCAAATAAATAACAGGAATAAAACACATTGTGGCATGCTGTTAGATTGAATTAGTTTTATTATATTTTATTATATTTATATTAGTGGGAATAATGAAATCTGTTTTAGAAATATTATTTGTGAAAAATCATTTACATTTTTTTTCAGAAGGGATTAAACAAAATGAGTTCTTGATAGTGAACTCAGGCTTTTGGATCATACTGAAAAGCAATATTTAACTCATAAATGTCAGATGCTTTAATCCCAATGCACTTTAGTCCCAGTTTCAAGACTCACGATCTTGGCCTTCTTCCCAGATCAGAGAGGGGCATTAGGAACTCACTGGGTACACACTGAGAGTGATTATGTCTCAATGTGGGTACACATTAAGAGTGATTATGTATTGACCACATATACGAACAGACAAACAGATATCGTTATTAGAGACATATGGGATTTAGCTTCTATTTTAGGATCATGTGTGTGGTGAGCTACCAGTGTTATGAGTGGGCTTATTAATGGAAGTATAATGAAGAGTGTGTGTCTGTGTGTGTGTAGCCATGGGGAGTCTCTGTCAGTCCCATGCTGGGTAATCAGCTGTCAGGGGAGGCTGCTAACATGGTAACAGTTGTTGGTTGTGTTGGCATCTAAACTGTAGATATCAAAGAGATATGTATCTGCTTATAATTGTGTAGTATTTAATTTTTTTCAACTGTTCCATTCATCCATTCAACCATCCAGCCAGGTATTTATCAATCCATACACTCAGCCATCCACCTATCCATCTTTCTATATATTCATCCATCTATATATCCACTTATTTATCCATCCATCCATTCATCCATCCATCCATCCAACAACTCATCCCTCTATACATCCACTTATTTTTTCATCCATCTGTACACCAACGTATTTGTTCATCCATCCATCTATCCATCCACTTATTTATTCATCCATCCATTCATCCATGCACCCACATCCATATATCTACTTATTCATCCATCAACTCATCCATCCAACTAATTTCCATGTGTTTATTTATTTATCCATCCATCCATCCATCTATCCATCCATCCATCCATCCATCCATCCATCCAGTTCTTCAACACACAGACACATGTTCACACACACATTCACACTAAGGGAAATTTTATACCCATCAGCAAGTTTTTTGACAGTGGGAGGAAATCAGTGAACCTAGAAAAAAAACCCACATGGTGAACATGGGAAGAACATTCACACTGAAGAAGAAAATTCACGCAGACAGTAACCTGAGCTCAAGCTTGAACCAGGGTAACTGGAGCTGTGCACCACCACACCACCCTCCAACCATCCACCTACTCATTAATCAATTCATCTCTCCATCTACTCAAGCGTGTATCCATCATCATCCACTCATCAACCATCCATTCAAACATTTAGCAAACACTGTAGCCACTCATCAGTTCAACCATTTAAAGCAACCATCTAAAATTAATCCATCTAACCACCCTCACACTCATAAATCCATTTGTTTAACCATCTCTTACTTATTCACCAATCATCTCTCTGTCCCTCTTTCACCTTCTGTCTCTCTCTATCTCCCATAAACCACTGTTGTCAATAGTTTAATCAGACGTAATTTTATCACAGACACTTTTCTTGCTCAATAATGAGATTATCACGTTCAGCTTTGGCAAATATCTCATTAGAAAAACTCACACAATTGAATTAGCAGATACCTTTTTCTCAGTTCATGTTGCAAAATGATGAGATACAGAATTTGGCTGTAAATGTGCTGCTTCTGTATTGTTTGATCTGCCCCTTTAAGAACAACACCAGCAGCCAATTTGTGTCTCATAACAAAGTAGTATTACACACAGAATTATTATGAGCATTATTAGGGAGGAACCAATTAGCTGTTTCAGACAGGAGTTCCACAGTGAGCCTTTAACAACATTAATAAAACATTTTAATGTTGTTAATGGTGTTGTACTCAGACTAGAGAAATATTTTGATTATTGAACGTGGGTGGAATTCATTTAACAGATGGTGCGAAAAATGCAATACAAACACATACCAGAGGAAATGCATTTGCGTACAGACATAATCACAGTGGTAAAACACACACACGCACACACACACAAATACCAGCTTACTTAAATTTTTATGTATGTATCACAACACTGTCGAATTCTGATTGATTATAAGGTGTTGATAAATTTTTTTTATATCAGCAACTCTGACATTATAATTTAATTTAATATGGACTTCAGGTCTTCAGGACAGAGACAGAGAAAAAAGTGAGGCTTGTGAGGAAAGTGATTACCGGAACTAACGTTTTTCACAGACATTCCACAACATTAAATGACCTATAAACGGATAAAAAGTATGATGCATCGAAATTTAATAAATAAAAATGGTTAATGTTGTTAAAGTGCTGTGGAATCAGAGGAATGAAACTCCTTTGGAGATAGTGGTAACTGTTTCAACACACCAGCTTTGTCGTAGACTATTTTCCTATAACAGCATGACCCCAAGTGTTTACTTTATTGCATATTCAAAATGAAATAAAACTCATTTCCTACTGTATGAACTAATATAAAAATCTTTATCAGCATTGCCATTGAAACACCCAACACACCTGTTAAAGCCCAATCAGAATGGAGCATTCAACAGTCTTGTGTTATAAATTCATATAATGAATCAAATGTAATAAATCACAAATTCCACAGAAAACTGGAGACCTGGAATCAACTGCTAATAAGGTGACCAATAGTAAAAATAATAAAGTTTCTACTTGAGTACAGAGACTCTTTAGCAATGACAGTATTCATCACCACCATTGAGTACTCAATACATCCTCTGTTCTAAGTCTTCTCTGCAGATGTAGTGGACTGAATTTGCTCTTCTCTTCTGCAACTAATTCTCCTGTTTGGCTGGCGTTATCTCTCTGACTCAGGCGTCGTCTCCAGACAGTGCAGAGAGAAACACTGGCAGATGTTCTGGATGTAAAAGTGTTTCTGAGATTTGGAACGCAATCAGACACCCACAAGCTGTTCATCTGTGTTTGTTTGAGATTCCTATGGTCAGTCCCATGTGTGAAAGGATTTGGATCCATCGACAGTTGGTGTGTCTGTTGGTGTTAATGCCAAAATTTTGCCACTAAGGTTCTCTAATTACAACCCACTAATGCATGTCTATACTAGATGTAAATAAATTGGCAGCTATAGACATGGTTCCATCCCAAAAGTTTAGATAGTGGCAACCCTGCTCACTGTGTGATTGAATGTTAAGTAAGGAATAAAACATTTGGGGTGTTCTGTTATAGGAAAATAATCCATGGTGGTGTTTTGTCAAAGCAAGACAGAGTTACTGTTACCACCCCTGGCTAATTATTTTCCAATAACATGTGCCAAAGTGATTTATTCCTCTTATACCAGAGCAATTTACCAATATTAACAATTATTAATATATAAAGTCTTTTTTTTTACCTGTTTATAATTAGTTATGGAATGTCTCCAAAACTAATTAGCTCTTGTTATCACAGGTTAAAGTGACAGCTTTACCTCAGACTGTAACAAAGCACGGAAACTGGAGACTACTTCCAAAAATGCTAAATAAATAAATCTCCTCAATGAAAATTTCAACATCCACACACAAATCTGTAACTTGCTGTTATAGAAATTAATCAACACCTTTTGACCAACCAGAATCCAGAATTCAACAGCTCTGTGGTATAGTTAAGGCACGTTTCACAAATACTCTCACCAACGGCCACACCCACTTCCTCCATTTGTACCAGGGGCCTCATTTATGAAACTTTGCGTGGATACCATTGTGAAAGTGAGTGTGGAATGGCATATGAACAAAAAATATAACTTATAAAACCTAGCATATGCACATTATAAATAACAGTCATTTTGAAAATGTGCACAGGTGAAAAGGCCTCTTCTCCTGCCCAGTTGATGATTTACATCATTAAAGATGTAAAATGTTTATTCTGGTCGGTATGGTCTCCAACCTGATGCACTCGCCCACCAGAAGCAGTCTCCCACCTGAAACAATCTCACACCTGAAGCAGTCTCCCACCTTAAGCAGTTTCCCACCTGAAACGGTAAGGCTTGAAGTGGTTACTTGTGTGCTTACATCAACACGAAATGACTGTGTAACAGTTTCTTCCCCAAAGCCATCAGACTTCTCAATACTTAGAGACTGGACTGACAGCACTCTCTCTCTCTCTCTCTCTCTTTCTCTCATAATCAACTGAACACCATCCACTCCCTCTACTATATTCTCTACCTACCTGCTACCCCAATTACTGCTATGTCCACATATGGTATAAGCTTATCTGCTGAATACTGTGTCATAGTATGTTATGTTTACATTCACAGCATTTTATTATATTGTTATTCTTTTGTACTACCTGTTATATCTGACACTTTCATACTAGAATTGTGTAATGGTCAGTGCACTGTCTCTTTACTGTGCCAGTTGTCCTGTTTTAGTAGTTATTGTACTATCTTGTGTTGTTTGCACACATTGCACACATCACCTGAAAATGTCTGCCACCTGAAGCAGTCTCACATCTGTACCAGTGTCACACCTGAAGCAGTGTCCCACCTGCAGCAGTCTCCCACTTCAAGCAGTGTCCAATTTGTAGCAGTCTCCATTCTGAAACAGTCACCATATGTAGCAGTGTCCCACCTGAAGCAGTCTCAATACCTAAGCAGTGCTATGTGGGTTTGTGATTAAAGTTACTTGTTCATTTATATAATTAAATTGCTTTCAACTGACAACATTCTCTCTAGGTGCCCTTATATAGTACTGACTGATTACATGTGGGAAACCAGACATTGCTGCAAATTGCTTTTTGATTTTGGGCTCTTGACTCACCATGTAAGGAACTCTGAGGTACTGACTTGTCAATTTAATTATGCCAACCAATATGGCTGACATGATGGAGCTTAAGGATGGCTGGGATATCCTTGATCCATTCAAGGGTTGTTAAGACCTGTAAATGAACCTGTCCACGTTGGTCTCTCTGAATCTGGGACTAACTCAGCACATAGTTCCAAGAGAATGGCTCTTGTAAATTTAAATCAGTTTATTAGCCAGTCATCATGGCATGGAAATCTCTGTGGTGTCTAAAAATATGTTCTCACATTATTGTTCAGTTGGGGTGGTCTTCTAACAATACCAAAAACACTATTGTGCCATAGACAATGCATCATTGTCTGACCTATTTATATCATTATGTAGCCTATTAATAGATCTATGAATGTGTGAAATCACCTCACAGCTATTTGCAGCCCATTATTACCCACATTTAATACCAATACACAACAATTTACTATTTCCTTCGGTGAAGGGATTAAACAAGCTGCAGACTGCAAACAGTTAATTGGAGCATTAAATAGCAATACATAGAAACAGACTAATTAACCAATCTACACAAATAAAGAAGCTCATAACAATGCTGTAATGCTTTAAAGCTTCTCATGTCCATTTAGCCTGTATGCAGTTTTTATGGAATCTCATTTTGATATAAAGTATAATGTGTGAGGGTGGTGATTTGAACATTTAGCTGTAAGTCTCTATATATCCTCAGGGTGTCGCTAATTCCTACTGTTTCTAAAGTGTTGTGGAAGGTTCTACACATAAGTCAAAGCATCCGAAAATATACGAAACTATACGCTCAATTTCCCACCAAGTATTTCTTTATAAATCCCGGTTTCTGCATGGAAGGTTACATATGCACATTTCAGACCCATTTGTTTGCGTACGTAAATGAGGCCCCAGTCATCGCAGCTCAGGCTCACCACCCTGCTAATTACACACACCTGTTGCCCATTTACGCTAATCACACTGTGTATTTATTCCACTCATTTAGTTTGTCACATTGTTATCTTTATCTTTATTTCTAATCCCTTATTGTTTGCTTGTATGATCTTTCGCTTTTTTTCTGTTTTTTTTTTTTACCTTTCGCTCTACCATGTTTAGTCTCATGGTTTTGACCAATTTGGTCGCACTGTTTTTGCTCATGTTTCAGTGTCAATCCAACAACATGACATGATAGTGTCAAAAAAACAACACCAACAAAATCTATGAAGAAGTCATCTTTATTTGTCACATATACATTACTGCACAGTGAAGAGCTTGTCTTCACATATCCTAGAATGTTAGGACTTGTCAGATATGATATGGCACCCCTGGAGCAGACAGAGTTAAGGAGCTTGCTCACGGGTCCACTAGTGGCAGTTTGGCAGTGTTTGGGCTTGAACACCCAACATTCTAATCAGTAACCCAGAGCCTTAACCGTTGAGCCACCACTGCCTCCATGCACCATAGGCTCCTGTACTATTTTGTTACATGTACACAGTCAGAAATAAAGGTAGCAAACTCTGTTTTTCCTTAGCGCTAAAATAGTATGATCAAAGGTACAACATTTGTACCTTTAGTATGCATGTTTTACCTTGTAGGATGCTCATGGTGTACCTTTAATTAGCTTTTAGTGTAAAGATAAATCAGTGGACCTAAAGGTACAATTATGTAGTGTAAATTATTTTTAAAGGTAAAGGTACATACCAAAGGTACAAACGATGGAAGTTTGATGGTACCACTCCAGCAACAGCTGGTACCTTTATTTCTGAGACGTTAGTAATTATAATGCTTGTCAGTTTGGACATAGAGAGACACAATGTAGTTGAAAAATCTCTTCCCATCTTCCCAATTTTCATTTATACTTATACAGCAACTTTTCCATCTAAGTCAAGCCTTAAAAATTTGCTTTGTGTGCGTGTTTTTAAAAAAAAAAAATTAATCTGTTTGAAACTTGATGGAAACCCCACTTAGTATTTGCAAGATGCCAGCTTTTGTGTGTGTGTCCCCTTCCACCTCCCATCTCCATGTGTGCCGAGCTCATAAAAGCAGCAGCAGGCAGGCACAGCGTGCTTTATTTCAGTTGCTAATGGAGAACCGAGTCTGGCCTGATGGAGAGAGACATCGGCCTCTGGCACAGCAATCTGATTACCGCCTTAAAGAGCCAACCTAATCAATGTGATTTCATGTTGTCAGACTCCATATTGTAATGAACAGAAGGCAGGATGCTAAGGAAGACTACTTTTGGTTTGGGCTAATGCACAAAATAGCAACATAACCGATAACATGGGTGAAGACAGAGGGGACAGGATGAGCATAAATGTAATATAGTTTATGAAAATCTCACCTCAAATGTAGGATCTTATTTTGTTATAAATTTATAATTAGCTGCTAAAAATGTAGGATAACTTGTTGCTAGCTATCGAACGTTAGTTAGACGGAGACAAGCTACCATGAAAGCTAGCTAACGCACTTATGCTCTTCAGTAAAAGATAGAGGAAATATTTTGTTTGAAATGTTTGGCCACAACATATGTGAAAATGTGTTGTTAAAATTTCTTCAGTGTCTCACTATTAATAACTATGCCTCTTTCTGGAAAAATCATAAATTGCTAATGTGCCTGGAGTCACTAGCTAATAATAGCTAGCAGAAACATGGCTCCGAGATTTATGAGAATGTTAGTTCTTCAAGATAATGCTAGAGCAGTGTCTCTCATTTCCTACACATGAGCTACACACTTGCTAGGATGTCACTTTTTGCGGTTTGGAACTAACAGAACTGTTAGACTAAGATTCAGTAGGTACTCTAAGTACCTCTGCCTAGTACTAAATGCATTCTTCTTTTGACTTAGCTTATAGCTGCTTGTAGCTCACTTTAAACTAGACATGATAGCTACTCTGCTTCAGTTACTGCAGACAGTTGCCACTGCAGTAAATTGTACAATCTGACACACCAATACAGTTAGGATCATAACATTGTAAAAAACAATATACATTTCTTGAATATACCCTTGGTTAATATGTATTAAGCAACAGATTTGTCATTTCATGAATACTTTTTTAGCATTCACAACCATACTGACAGAGCTCTTTCAATTCCAGTGATGCTTTGACAATAACTAAATATGGACATGTCAATAACACTTAGTGATTTGAATTGAATTGAACTGAATTGGTAATGGGTAGATACAAAGAGCAGAAGAAGATCGAACAGGAATGGAAGAGTCTCCAGGCAGGATGATTGACCAGATTTGATTTTCTTTGGAGAAAAGGAACATTTGTGTTTAAAGATGTTTTAATGCATGCAGCCCTTTCTGTAAAAGTAATGCTACTTCTCATCTGTGTGTTTTGAAAGCACAGCAAATGATCAACAGTAGGGGTCATCAACTAAATCAGTGGTTCTGGGAACCCCTATGGTTCTGTGAAGAATAGCCTGGGGGTCTGTGATTTTTTTTTTTTTTTTTTTTTAGTTACTTCATTTTTTTAAGTTAGAAATCACAAGCCAAAGTTCTTATACTTATTACTGAGTTCTTATATTTTTTTAGTATTAGTATTTTTTAGTCCTTATATTCCTACATACATACATACACACTCCCCATCTATTTTATTAGGAACACCTTTACACCTGCTCATTTATGTAGTTATCCAATCAGCCAATCATGTGGCAGCCTCACAATGCATAAAATCATGCAAATACAGGTCAAGAGCTTCAGGTATTGTTCACATGGGAAAATGTTCAAGTGTGAACACTGTGACTTTAACCGTGACATGGTTTTTGGTGCCAGATGGGCTGGTTTGAGTATTTCAGAAACTGCTGATCTCCTGGGATTTTCACACACAACAGTCTTTAGAGTTTACACACAATAGTTTGAAAAACAAACAAAAAAACCCTTGAGTGAGTGACAGTTCTGTGGGTGGAAATGCTTTGTTGATAAGAGAGATCAGAAGAAAATGGCCAGATTGGTCGAGCTGCCAGGATGGTATAGCAACACAAATAATCACTCTTTACAACCACTGTGAACAGAAAAGCATCTCAGCATGCACAGAACCTCGAACCTCGGGGTGGGTAGGCTTCAACAGCAGAAGACCACATTGGTTTCCACTCCTGTCAGCCAAGAACAGGAATCTGAGACTATCATGAGCACAGGCTCACCCAAACTGAAAGTTGAAGATTAGAAAATAAATCACCTGGTCTTTTTCCAGTCTTCAGCTGTCCAGTTTGGGTCAGTATTGTGACACCAGTCTGATCATTCTTCTCTGATCTCTCTCCTCAACAAGGTGTATCAGCCTGCAGACCCTCCACTCACAGAATGTTTTTTGTGTTTCACATCATTCTGTGTAAACTCTAGAGACTTTTTTAGCGGGTCCATAGAATTTATGTTACAGTTAAAGGGGCTCCTGGTTATAAAAAGGTTCAGAACCCCTGAACTAGAGGATGAGGATCCTGAAAACTATTTAAATGGACTGAATTAAGCACTTAAAAAATACTACAGCAGAGCTGATAAACATATGAAAAAATTGTCCATCATTTAATGAGTTCAGTGACTGCATTTCAGTGACTCTATCATTCAGTGGCTTCTGCTGCAGATTCTCTGTTGCAGTTTATCCAGTCACACGTATTTATGTAAATTATTTAGCTGAAGGCAGCTCAGATACTAACTACAGGCCTAGAGACATTAGCTTAGATTTCACAGACCATTACAGATTTTCCAATTTATTTTCCCTCTCTGGTCTCACCAAAGCACCATGAAGACTAATGTTCGTAATATATTTGAATGCTAGCACTTATGACATGTCATGTATAGCTGTGCTTCCTTCTGTTATTCTCTCACTTGGTTCTAGTGGATCAGGTGGGAAATCTTGGATCGCCATTGGCTCCTTTAACAGATCTGTGCATTGATTGTCATCTGCCTCGCTCATAAGTCGCTCTGGACAACAGGGTCTGCCAAATCTATAAATGTAAATGTCAATGTGAAGGCTCAAAACACTGTGACATTTCCAGAACAATTTCATATCGACGTTACATGTGAGCATGCTCTAGTGTTAGGACACCCCATTGTAGGATGGCCGAAGGGTGAGAGCCACACATCTCTCCTCCTCTCCAATCTCTCGCTCTAACACACACACCTACAGGAATGTCAAGGTACTGATTATCAATGTGCAAGATATTTTGGGAGTGAAAATGAAACCGGGTGCTATTTCATTGTGCAATTTCAGTGGAGCATGATGGCAGTGATGGAAGCTGATTGGACTCATTAGTGAATTAGCTTCAGACAATCTCAAGTTGCAAGCAGGAACAGGTGGCCTTATTGAGTCTATTACTTCGGACAGGAAAAGCCAAAGCAGCCACATGCTACACATGGCTTAAAACTCTACAGATAGGGAACTGCAACAGTACAACAGTGAACAAACCATTTTGTGTGATGTCATGCTTTATAAGTGCGGCCATTTTGACTGTATCTGTATTACTGAGTCTGTGCTTCATTAAGAAGGTCTGTTTCCATTTATACTAATAAACGACAGTATGTACATACTCACCAAGCAGCAGTGCAGCTGATCCACCCTTTCATGATAGCTCACAGCTATACCTAACTCGTTGGGTTGTTGGTAACTGGGAAGTTTATCTCAGCAGCAAGTACTAAAAGCAAAAGTTAGTTAGTTAGTTAGTTAGCAGATATCAACTTACCCTCCATATAATGACAGTCCTTCTCCTCCTGATGAAATACCCCTTGACCCACCAGACATGTAGATAATTTAATATAATTTATCAGCTTTGTTGAAGTACCCTTTTTAGCCGTCTTTCACAGATAGTTACAGAAATTTGGTGCCAAATATGGCAACTACAACACAAAATCATATGACTTTCACTCTAGGGTGTATATCAGTTTGAAAAATGTTGCTTTAATACTTGCTTTAACTTGATAAGAGCATGTAGTTTCATGAAACCTGCCAGAACATTGCTAACTCAGCTATCTAGATAGAATTACCACAGGAGGTTACTTCTCTTTAGCTCTTCTTCTCTTTACTTCTCTTCTCTCTACATTTTTTTAAATGTAGAAACATTTAATTTCATTATTTTTGAAGGCATCTTTGCTCCACAGTATTTCTTTGAATGTGCCTAACACTTTTGCACAGTACTGTATATAACAAGCAAAGCCTAATAGTGAAATTTATTCTAACTTTCACCAGAGTTAGCTAAATTTCCTAAAGTTGGCTAAAGAGAAGTAACCTCCTGTGGTAACTGTATCTAGATAGCTGACTTAGCAATGTTCTGTCAGGTTTCATGAAACTACATGCTCTTATGAAGTCCAAGGAGATATCAATGCAAGTGAAGGAGGCCATCATTAGGCTGAAAAAAACAACAACATAAATCTATAAGAGATAGCAAAAACCTTAGGTGTGGCCAAATCAACAGTTGGGTACATTCTTAAAAAGAA
>JAKKZJ010000010.1:3136513-3147834 GCA_033441845.1 Pangasius mekongensis | reverse complement strand
TTCTCGCTGATATTCTTCTATCACACAGAACCCCCGACATCTTTCTCCACCCATTCCAACCTGCCTGCACTCGCTTCCTCACCTCTTTCCCACACTCACCATTACTCTGGACTGTTGACCCCAAGTACTTAAACTCCTTACCACTCAGTAAAATCCCAAAAAATTGACTTTGATGTGCTTGAAAGTCTAAAAACTGACAAACGTGTTTTGTTTGAGAGCGGACTCAGACTTCAGAACCCAACTGCTGTGTAAATGGGATTCAGGACCAGCTGTGGCATTGCTTCTCTGTTCTCACCCTGAATGATGGCCAAGAGGATGATGATGACGAAGAATGTGATGTTGAAGACAACATGGTAGAACTCAGATTCGTCTCCCGCCAGGTCCTCGATCTCATTGCCGATCCCCCCGCCGGCACGTACACCCACGTACATGTGGAACATGTAACACTGAGCACACACACATACACACACACCGCTAATGTTTGCCTATTAGATAATCACAGAACATGCTTATAATGCACTATGTTGGGAAGGACACCGTAATCCCGCGCCCTTTCCTTTGACATTTCATGAGATCCAGAAGAGCTTTGTGTTCTTATTAGCAATATTTTCCTATATTGGTCTATATAACAGGAGATTTCTCAGTATAGTTATATCTAGGAAACTCCAGATGATACAGAGATCAAAGCTTTTTCAAAATGCTTTAAAATCTGCATTTAGCAGGTTGTGAGCTAAATTTCAGGAATTTAGATTTAGAGCTTAAGCTTGAGATGTCAGTCATGTTCATTCCTGATTTAGTGATTGGCAGCTGGTTACAAGGTTCTGCCCCTTTGAGAGATTGACCAATCATCATAAAGAGAAGCAGGTCAAACAAAGAGCGTGTTGTCCACTAAAGGTTGAGGGTTTTTTTTCCTGCTTTTGTTTTTCAAAATGACGTGTTAAAAGCCTGTTGTCCAATGAGCATTAATTTTTTTTGTTCCATTAAAACAGCGTCTCCACACACCTAATAAACACTAATAGAAGCACAGGCTTCAATAGCTGCGTATTAGATCTGTGTTGGAGGCTTCAAAGGAGATTTCACACAGGCTGTTCACCAGAAAGAGTTTAATGAAAGAACAGATATTCCAGTGAGATATTTGATTAAAATATTGAATTCCACCCAAACTTATGAATAATATAGACACTTTGGTAAACATTTAATTGCTGCATTTTAGTGAAAGTTTAGGGGAAGCTGGGTTTCCAGCTTGTAACAGTTAAACTTATCTTACTCTAAGTTTCATTGTTACCAAAGAGTTCTTTTAGGGTAATCTTGTTTAGAACAGCTGTCCAACCATCAATTCAATAAAGCATGTGCAAAACATAAGACTCTCAATGACCCATGCATGTATTAATAGACACATTGACTTCACACATTGTTCAACCCCACAGCA
Organism: Pangasius mekongensis; assembly: GCA_033441845.1. Classification (NCBI taxonomy): domain Eukaryota; kingdom Metazoa; phylum Chordata; class Actinopteri; order Siluriformes; family Pangasiidae; genus Pangasius; species Pangasius mekongensis. Next base: position 3,146,405 of record JAKKZJ010000010.1, on the reverse strand, counting down.
CAATGAACAGCACAATGAAAGATAAATAAATAAATTGAGTCCAAATGGCAAGAGCTGTTATGAGTCCATGAGTCCTATAAAGGCACAGATATCCAAATACCATCAATCAGAGTCCACAGCCAAGTAGCAGTCCACAAAAAAACAATAATCCCAGCAAAAAGGAAAGGTGTAAAAAAGGAAAAAGTAAGGAAAAAACCCAATCAGTCTCACCCACGTTGTCTTCTCAGGGATTTCTGGATTCCCCATGCAATGCCACAGGAAAAAGGGAAAAATAATCCACAAATGATCCCAGTCAGAGAAAACATCCTTGTTCACTAAAAATAGGCCTCAGCCTCAATCAGGTATTCCCCAAGTCAATGGGCTAGATGGATCTTAAACCCATGGCACGGACCCCCATGGGAGCAAGGCATTTCCCAGCACCTTTGTTTGCCAGCCACTCAACCTATATCCCAGTCACACCATGTGCCCTCACCTTAAAAAACAAAATGGCTGCCAGTCACCACTTCCTTAAAAGGTGGCTTTTAACAAGAAGAGTCCCTCCATATTCCAATTCAATATATCCCCTCCCCCACCCACAAAACAATACACAGGTATAAATAACCATAACAAAAATATAAACAAACAAACTAACACCGGATTATTTGAAATGTTTTAAATGATTTCAATGTTTTAAATGAACACAATTTCTCTGTTTTGTGGCCGTGTCACAGGCTTAAACCAATCACCTGTGGTGTGTGTGTGTTTACCGTTAACATGTCGTCACACTTCATGTCCAGAGATTGGCCATCTTCACTTCAGTTCAGTTGCCACAGAGTAAGACATATTTATTTAAATATGTTGTACAATACTTTTGTTTCTTATTTATGCAGCTTTTACAATTGTGCTGCATATGGCCATGCATGATGATGAAGATGCATTAAAACGCTGCTGCGCTCAGGGTTGGTCAGGGTATTTTTTTTTTTTTACCTGTTTTCCATTGTGTGTGACGGATGACAGGATGGTGCGCAATGTTTTAAAGCCCATGGCGACATCCAAGAGGTGAGCAGCGAAGAAGAAATTATTGTAGTGGCCCAAAATGAACAGCAGCATGTACCAGGCAAGATAGAGGAATGACTGAGGGATTTATGAAGTGACCAAGAGAAAGAAAAAGGAACAAATTTCTGGATTTAAAGCTTGTCCTTTTAAAACAGGAATAAGTCTAAAAGCGACCCGCGTTGTCAGTGAACACCACTCCAAGTTTCCAAATCTGATATTTCATATCAATGGAGTTCAGTCTGAAATCACAAGAACAGAAGCATGTGTCAGTATCAGTACGCACACAGTCCATGAAAATGATAAGAAACTTAACAGCAAATTCTACTGCCATCATCTGGCACATATGAGATATGAGACTGTTTGTTTAAAGTACACCACTGGCCACAATGATTATCATCTTATTATGATTTTTTTTTTTTTTACTCACTTCCTGTGTACCTTCTGAATAAGTGTACCTTCTTTTATCAGTTTTTTCTTTGATCCAAGTTAAACACAGAAGTAACGATAGGGCATGAAAAGTGACATCCCATGGACAATCATGAGAGTTCATTAATATGAAGCAAAAATGACTCTTAAAATGACTGGCTTAAAAACCAACATCGGGCCTTTTTTAATGTTTACAGTTTTGTGTGATAGTTTGTGCTGACAAACTAAACTAAAAATGGAGGTTTCAGTAATGCTGATTTTCTTCACACTCATGTGTTGATAAAGTGCTATTCAGACAAAAATTCCCAAATGCGTTCAGAGCATGATGATTTACATTCAGCCACACCCATAAATCTCCAAATAAAACCCTCAAATCCAAAAACTGCCAAGCTGAAAATGACAAAATGGCAACGGTGAGAGAAGACTCCTGAGCACACCAGCTACCACAGACACGCATTAATGCTTCCTTCTTTTGTAGGGTGCCATTACTTTTGCATTAAATGAATGACTATTCTAATTTGTTATAATTTATGGATTTGGTGTGGTTTGGTTATTTTCTAGTCATTAACATGAAATGACTGAGTTGAAAATGTTTATTCAATTTGTGTGCGAATGAAATAAATAAGTGATGTAATCTTGATAGCGTAATCCGTATGTAGCAAAATCGCAGTAACTCATCATCAGTTATACAATTTGGAGCAGATCAATTTGAGGTTCCTGCGTAAATTTACACAAGCTCAGGAGTAAATGTAGGATATAAACGTTTTTCAGAACTGACTAGATTTTTATGGATTATAATTTCACAGAGGTGGATGAATAAAATGTTACTTCAATTACTTTCTATATAAATGTAACTTGTAAGAGCTGATTGGAGGTTTTGTTTTCAATTTGATGGATGTTTTATTTTCAGTTTATTTAGCTTTTCGTTATCATACCTTCAGTCCTTTAAAATGCTGAAGAGTTGTGATTTGGACAGTTTGCACAGTCACCCTGCGCACTTTTACATACTTTATAGTCTCTGTACAATCCTCCTGCCCTACTTTATGGCTGGTGCTTTATGGTGTATTCATTTATGCTGATCTCTCTCTCTCTATCTCTCTCACTCTCTAAAACCACATACAGTTTTATGCATGCATTATTATTTATGAACTGATCCATATGCTGTTCTACTATCTGCACTGTGAGTATGTGCACCTGCATTGCCATATACAATGTACTGCAACTTATTATATCCCATTATTTATAATTATATATTTGGAGAATTTAATATTCTCCAAATATTCTGTGTATTCAATAAAAATGAAGAGTACAGTTCTCGGGCTGGTCTTCCTTCATTCCGGGCTTCGTAGCTGAAATCCAGTGTTGTTTTATCCAAACCCAGCAGCTCACTGATCCGCTCTGAGCCATACAACTCACTGTACTTGGCCATCACCTGCCATAACACAAGTAAAATCATGCATTTGTACAGTTATGGCAAGCAGAAACACCTAATATAGGCAAGAGTGTATGATTTGAATGAGTGCCATATTTTCCGGATTATAAGGCACAGCTGGATTATTGGTCTCACCAGTTGTTGCAGGTTTCACAGCAAAGTGATATATATGTTAGAATTTGTACATTAGACTAATCATGATATGCTCCTTTGCTACAGTATTTATGGTAGTTGTGCTATTCTAGCATTTATGGTAATTTACCCATTGGTTCGTGTTGCTTTCCTGGGTGCATAATATACATAATATTTTCTCGAAGCAGACAGATTTTTGGGAGTGCATTTGTCTGTATGACTTATTGTCTGGAAAATATAGTAATATAAGTCAATTAGACCTTAAATTTAAGAGTTTAATATTGAATAAAACAGCAAAACGACCCAATGTTCATGCTCATTTAGTGCATACATTGCCAAATATACATTACAAGTGATAATTCAGCACTTTACTGTACCTTCCTCTTCACAAATTTGTCCCAATAATTACTTGGAAAAGATCTAAAAACAAAAAAAGGAAGAAATATATCCATTTTAATATTTTGATATATAAAGTTAAGCTAACAATTACAAGGTTAATACCAAGGTTCTAAGCTCTTACGGCGTGTTTATGACCAGTCGGTCCCACTGGCCCCTGATGTCATCATCAGCAGGCTGCTGTGTGACGTACAAACCATCGAACTCCAGTTTACATGACAGCTCCTTCTCCCGCTTAAACACCACCAAAGGAACCTGAAAATCACAAATGCACCAAAATGCAATGTAAGAGCAGCAATATTTACATTTACAGCATTTTTTTACAGCATCCCTTTCCAAAGAAGTGCTTTGGAATCTCAAAAAAAAAAAGCATGATGCTAAATCAATATTTCAGTATAATTTTTTTTTTAGACATTAACAAAATGTTCATTGTAACCATGCTTCACTGAAGTAAGCCTTAAAAAGAGAGTACGCATCGTCGCAGTGACATTTGAGGGTAGGAAATAACAGTCAAATGACATTGTGCTGACACTGGAGAATCATCGCCAAAAACAAGACCAAATCAACAAATACACACGTTTTTTTATTAGCATACATGGAGCATCTGCTGTACAAGCCCCTGTGAATGTTGTTGCTATAGAAATGATAAGGTATTAGAACAAGTGCATTAAAATATAAACCTATGATTTGCAGCTGCATTACTGTCACAGCTGCTGTTACAGAAAATCAATCAACACCTTCTGACCAATCAGAATCAAGAATTGAACAGTGCTTTTCAAAGCAGTGGGTTCTGCTTTTTGTCCTACATCTTTTTTGTGTTCCGTCTCTGCAAAGCCCCAGAAGCCCACTTGAGTATTCAGTAATCAGTGAGTATTAGAAGAACAAAACCGAGTGTATGACATCAAAGCAGCGAGAAAGATAAAGGTGTAATCTGAACATTTTCAGCACAAATGAGCAGCAGCCACTTGCCTTCAGACAGTAGTAGCCGATGATGGAGCAGAAGGAGATCAGAGTGTGTAATACAGCCAGAGTGTGGAGGACTACTTTCTCCCAGAATAAAACGCACACTCTCAGAGTTATCATTCTCATTGCTGAGATCAGGCAGGACCACGCTTTCAGCTTCACTAGAGGAAGCCTGGCTCACAAACATACAGCATTACAAACAGATACACAACCAGAAACAAGCTATTTATAAGTAGACATGTTCCTGTAATTACAAATAATGTTTCACAATTGCACAAATGCACATAATTGTTATAAAGACAACACCAGCATTAGGCATCAGAGCTTAGCTAACATTTACTTTACTGTTCTGATTAACAGTCATATTTATGTTCATAGATTTCCAGAAGTTGTCTAGCTACTCTAACAACCTGACAATCATGTCGCAGCAGCACAATGCATAAAATCCTGCGGCTAGAAGTCAAGAGCTTCTGTTAATGTTCACATCAAACATCAGAACCACTCTTTCCAGCCGTGCTGAGCAGAAAAGCATCTCAAAATGCACAGGCTAACGAAAAAGTTGAAGATTGGAGTCAATGGATGGTGAATGTTTATAAATTATTCATTTAAATTATAAAATTTGTTAATTATATGAAACAAAGTATTTCTTAAAAGCTACTGTGATTAAAAAGTTCAGGAATAAAAAGCTCAGATATGTCCAGTAAATAAATTTAATAGCATTAACAGTATTTGTCTAATGTGACTATTTTCATTTTTGAATTGTACTCATGAAAGCAAAAATAAATGCGTGATGTCATGATCATAAGAGAGTCCTTTATTATTATTATTATTATTATAAATTTTTTTTTTTACACTAAAAGTTTCAGAAGTCCCGGGTGCTTGTCTCTTTAACACCAGAGCTAATTTATATTGTCACATAAACACAGAACAATTAGGCATCAAGGCAAATCTGAGCAACTGTTGGATTGCTGGATCAGATTGGATTGCAGTTGCTTGAATCTGCATCATTTCAAGCTAGTGACATGGCATTTATGTTTTACTATTTCAGTAAAAAAAATCATACTACATTGTACAAAATTTGTTTTCTTGCACATCAGTGATTTACGCTTAGCTTGGTGGTGTCACGTCAGCGTCAGCACCAGAATCATCAACCCAACTTCTGATTACACACCTGGTTCTGATCAAACCCAGTGTTTAGGCCTTCAAACACTCACAAATCGTGACGTATCAATCAATGAAAAATGAGGAAAATTCCTTTTTCCTGATGTACCAAGCCTTTTGTTGTAATTGATATCCTCGTTTTGACTTTCAATTCAATTCAATAAAATTTTATTTGTATATAGCTTTTAATAATGGACATTGTCACACAGCAGCTTTACAGAAATGTATAAATTCTGGATATAATTTTTTTAATATATAAATTTATCCCTAATGACCAGAGGTGGCGGTGCCAAGGAAAAACTCCCTGAGATGAGATGAGGAAGAAACTTTGAGAGGAAGCAGTCTCAAAAGGGAACCCATCCTCATCTGGGTGACACCGGATAGTGCGATTATAAATCATTTCTCTTCTATAACTGTGTATTATGTATAGTCAATGTGCAGTTGTGTAACCAGGAACTTATGAGCCTATGAGCAACTTAAGAGTATGAACATCAGAGTCATTTCTGAATTCATTATAGTTTTAACTTAAAGTTTATTGTGTTGACGTTATCAACTGTTCAATGATGGAGACTTGAGTGCAAAACTTTTGTTAGACTCTGCACTTTTTTAGTTTTAAAGTTTAAAGTTTGCTCTGTTCCTCTGATCCTCTTTTGATCAGTAAGGCTGTAGGACTCAAGTCTGGCTTCAAGATGTTTTCTGTATTGACTTGGACTTATCTCAGACATCTTGGCTTTTGCACTTGGTCTCGGTCCTGGATTTTGGTCTCGCTAAATATGGTCTTGGTCTCAACTGAGAGTGTAAAAATAATTTTTATGTTGTCTTTTCTATTCCCATGCACAAAATTTGACAAAAGTAATTACTTCTTCTAGAAAACAGCCTTCTCATTGCCATGATCCATAAATAAAACCAACTAGTTAATGTCTTGGTCTTACTCTCAATCTTGACTCAGCCTCTCTTTCATTTGGACTCGGTCTTGACTTGGTCTTGACCTACTTAAGACTCGGTCCTGACTTGATCTCTTCTAGTCCTGGTTTTGGACTTGTCTTGGACTTTACATTGGTGGTCTTGACTACAGCCCTACTGATCACCTTAGCAAGCTATAATTTGCTAATTTACATGACATGCTCCGATAAGTATGCAGGTTTAAGTGATTTGAATCTATTGTTAATTAACCAGCACAAAAATAAAGTATTTACATTCTGAGTTTTGATGCCTAACGCAGTGCTGAAAGAAATAAGGTTCATCGTGCATGTGAGTGTGAGTTTGAGATGCACACGGGCTTCACCTTGTAGAACAGAAGAATAAAGTTGATGCCGAAGGCCACACACAGAGCCAGCACTCGCATGTTGTAGAAATTCCTGGCAAAACAATTCTATGAGAAACAGACAAGTACTTAATATGTATTTTGTTCGTTATGTGGCTTCATTTTCACCTTGTGGTCGTGTGCATTTTCAAATGCATAACATTAGATGTTAAAAAAAAACAGACATAAATAAGGACAGCATGTGTTCACAAACAGACCAGATTTGGAGAAAGCCTGAATGAAAATGATTTCAATTACACCTGCATGTAATCCAGTCTGTGTAGCATGTTCACATCAGAAAGAAAATATCTGCTCATAGACTTTATATTTCTGCCATGTCGACATTTCCACTCCTCACTAAGCTAGCTCATTTGCATATTGTGTGAGAGAAATGATGTTTAGAGAACTTCTGTATGGAGAACACATATTTAATAAGCTCTTTTGTTATTGTGATATGGATATCCAGATGCAGGCATGGTGTGAATGAGGCATTCGAGCCTGAATGGAACCAGAATGAACTTCCAAAGGAAGAAGCTGACAGACCAGAGACACAATGACAGCAAGAGAAAAAAGAAGACACACAGTTCCGCCTTACGAGCAGTTTTGTCTTGTGAGAGTCGATTATTTTCCACGTCGCTGATTCTTGAACCTCGGGCTCCACTGCTTTGTGCAAGCTCATCCTCCTGAATCTGCGTTTTGCCTCGTCTTCTTTCCTCTTGTCCTTCTCATCGTCCTCACCGCTGTGAAAGACACAGTTCTTATTCTTTTCGCACAAATAGTGCTGCTATTTTTCTAAACTATAAACATGCAACACAGTGGAAAAAGTGATTATTTCAGATTTTTGTAGCTGCCAGTGTAGACCACGCTTTTAACTATTTCATGAAGAGAAGCTATATTGGTGGAAGAAGCCTGAGAAATTTGGTTGGAGTTCTGAGGGGCTTCTTCATGATATTTTAGCAAGTGAAAATATCTAGAATATAGTCGAATGTATCTTGTATTACTTATCTGGTTACTTTTATTACCTTTATTAATCTATTAGTATATTCTAAATTAAAATTTTAAATATGTTTTAATTACTACTATAACTATATGATTTTACTGTAGTTTTTTTCTTGTAATGTACAGTGTCCTTGGGTACTATGGAATGCAATATAAATAAAATAGTAGTAGTAGTAGTAGTAGTAGTAGTAGTATTTCCTATTATAAGATTACAATAAACCAAATCTAAGATTATTAATTTTTATTATTTTTAAACATTTTTCTAATTTCAAGATAATTTGGCAGAAAACTTTTCTAATTTTAAGCATTTATTATTTGAAAGATACAATAAAAAAATGTAAAGATTGAAATGTGAAAAAACAGCCTGAGTATTTTTTTAATTTGATTTATAATAATCTCATAATAAAAAATATTCAATCAATTAGTCGCTATTCAAGATATTCTTATTTGCTAAGATAATTTTTATGCAGTGTAGATGTGAGGGTGAGTCCATGATTGCGTTGCCATTTAGCCCTTGTAACTCTTAAAAGGTTCATATTGTTTGTCATTTTCCAGCATCAAATCAAAGAAAACATTTATCTGTTCAAAAAAAATGTGCTAAACCATCTCAGGCAACAATCCTGTATTTTTTTTTTAAGTTTCAGGTTGCTGACAGGTTCATTTTTGCTCTTAAATTAACAACAGTTATGAAAGTAACAGGGTTTAATTTTCTTTCTTTTTCATTGAAAACAAATACATAAAGTATGGTTAATTAGCATCCATGCTAATGGCATGAGGATCTTAAGAACATCCTAAAAAATTAATGAATCATTTACTTTTAATCTATCTATCTACTATCTATTGCCATCTTCTTTCAAACTTAACTTGTCAATCAACATCACAATATCATTGAGATTTTTCTTCTTCCCATGAGCATCAGGAAATTTGGGATGATGCAACTTCCTGTTGAACATGTGACTTGTGAAATATTCCAAATATTTCATAAGGGTGAATGTGTTCAGGTAATAGGGTGGTGTGAATGTTGTGGAAACAAATTGTACATACATTTTTCAGAACCTATAATGGACGTATAATGGAAAAGAATGTTTCAGGCATGAGATGTTTAAAAGATTCAAACAATAATGTAAAAATAATAATACATTTCAGTGTAAAGTGTAGTTATAGTAGGCTGGGACACTGTAACTACATGTTTTAGACTTACATACAGATTTGTAAATGTAATATCAGACATACCTAGCATGTTTGTTTTGATAAAAACCCAAGGATCTTTAATATCAGGTTAGCTCTTGTATCAAAATGAGATATAAATAACAGCTAAGACTAGCTAGCACCCTCTCTTAAATAAAAACACAACTAGGATTTGTAAATACAATTAGCTCTTCACTCTTGTATCAAAAAGAGATCTGAATAATATAGCTATTGCTAGCTAGGTGGCTAGCTATTTTGTCTGAATAAAAGTGACTTGGATTTTTAAATAGCTTTAGTTATTGTATCAGTGAGGAATATGATTAGCATAGCTGACCAAAATAAGGAGTTGTGGCTGTCTAGGACCACAAATCTAATCTTAAACAACAAAAAACAATGCATCGTAGGACACTTTTGCAAAATTTATTAGAAATCCTGTGTAGGAGTTTCCACAAGTGTTTCATTTGCCTTTCAGTGTAGTTACATTCAATTATTAATGTACAATCCGTTCTTTAATAGGGATGAAATTACAGTGTATGTGTATGTACCTGAAATTTAGAAGGATTAATTAATTCACTGATGCTGGCGCTGGAATCTCGACAAAGTAGCATATACTGTCCTTCTTCCTTTCTTAGCTGGAGACCAAATATGTCAGTAAGTAGCAGAGGGTTTCTGGACACAGCTGATAAGTCCAGTGTCATTGTTTGAAGGTCACCCTGGGAAGATATGGTCTGTGTGGGACCTTTGACCTTGTGGATTACCCCTTTGTTTACCCTTGTAACATCATCCAGGGTCGGGTCCGGCAGATCTCTGAAGAAATCAGAGAGTTTGGTCTCTTTGGCAAACTCGATAATGCAACC
>JAKKZJ010000010.1:3106895-3117733 GCA_033441845.1 Pangasius mekongensis | reverse complement strand
GTGTGTGTGTGTGTGTGTGTGTGTGTGTGTGTGTGTGTGTGTGTGTGTGTGTGTGTGTGTGTGTGTGTGTTTTTTACCGTGGCAGGTTGTATAATGGAGTCATCCTGAAGCAGGCCACTACGGCTCGTTTCCTCTGTTTAGAGAGCAGCTTCTGCCACACAGTTCTCTTACTGCCCTGAGGAGACTCCACCTGCACAACACACACACACACACACACACACACAATGAATGAATGACAGAATAAATAATTAGGACAACTAAATGATGAAAGAATAAACAAACAGCTCACAGAATGAGTAAGTAAAATAATTAAAGAGCTGATGAACAAATCGCCAGATCTTACAGCTGCGTTTCATTTATCTATGAATGTCTCTGTCACTAATAACCATGCGGATCTGCCATACCTGATCCAGATAGAAAAGCACACGGGCCACTGCCAAAACACTTTCAACACGATGTTCATTCAGTAAAGTGTGAGTAACCTCCTAGAGAGAGAGAGAGAGAGAGAGAGAGAGAGAGAGAGAGAGAGAGAGAGAGAGAGAGAGAGAGAGAGTATTGTGGTTTCAAAAAGAGATAAGGGTTTCAGTATCTGGGGTTTAGTATGCTCAGGCTAGAGTTGTTATTATTATTATTATTATCATTAATAATAACAATAATAATAATAATAATAATAATAATAATAACCTCTAAGAATAAAAAACTTTTTTTAGTTTAAAAAAAGTACTTTCCAACATGTGTTTAGTTCAGTTTCTCTAATTAACATTAAAAGAAAGGTCTAAGTATCACATTATACTAATAATAAAGAAAAAAAACAGGAGAGAAAATTGGAAAGAATAGTGTATACATGAGTGTAACAATAGTGTACACATCTCAGAATGACCCTGTAAACTGTATTTGGTTGAGGTTTACCTGTTGAAGGTTGATGCAAATGAACGCTCGAACTTCCTCCTCTGTATCTTTCTACAAGAGACACATGACTTCAACTTAATATATTAATATTGTGTGTGGTGTGTTTGCAGGGTTTTCTGTGGAGGATTATGTAGAGTTGTGTGCGTGTGTGTTACTGTGACAGGTTGTACAGATGAGTGTGTGTGTGTGTGTTACATATGTCACAAGAACGGTTTATATTAATGCACTCATTCTAACACATTATCACTCATTCACAGGGGTTTGGAATCTAGGACTAATAATAAACTCAGCCAATCCACTTTGCTGCTTCAAGACAGCTGTACCAAGGGCCTTTTTTGCTCCCTGACTTTTGAATTAAAATCTTGGGCACTGGTCTGCCGTCTTCTTTCATTTTCAGTCTCTCGTCATAAGTAAGAGCATCAAATGACTTTTCTAAAACCAGGTCAACATTAGCAGTGTCGGCCATTTCATCCCACAAAGCAGCTAGCTGAAGAAGGAGGTGACAGCTAGCTAGTGTTATGAACAACAAATTCCAGAGACAAATGTAAATAATCAAACTTTATACTTACAGTTTATTTACAATATTTAAAAATTACACCTACTGAAGGCTCTGAATGAATCTGACTGGTGCCGATATGTTTAAGTTTGAGATGTCAGTCATGTTCATTCCTTTTTCAGTGATTGGAAGCTGGTTATGAGCCGCTTCGAGAGATTAAACAATCATCATGAAGAGAAGCGTTCATCCAGGCAGGACAAACAAAGAGCACGCTGTCCACTAAACATAGAGAAACGTACCCGCCCACACTACATTCACTCCCAGTGAAGTCTATGTATGTGGGCGTGGCTCAAAATGACGTCATAAAAGCCTCTTGTCCAATGAACATTAATCTTTCATTCCAGTGAGTACACAAACACCTAACAAACACGAATTGACTTCAAAAGCAGGCTATGCTGTTCACAGGAAAGAGTTTGACTTTAATGAACGAACAGAGCAATATCGCAGTGAGACATTTGATTATTTGATTGAATATTGAATTCCACCAAGGTTGATGAATAATACAGACATTAGTAAACATTTCATTGTCACATTTTAATGAAATTTTAGGGTAAGCTGTGACTTGCCTTGCTGATGGAACTACTGTCAGAGCTGCTGTTATAGAAACTTACAGAAATTTAAACACCTTCTGGCCAATCAGAATGTAGAATTCAAGAGCACTGTGGTATAAACAATGTAGAATTTGACAATTTCCCAAGGCATGAAGCAGTCTACCTCAGAGAAGCGGTTCTTGGCGAGAGTAATGAGGTCTCTATCTCCCTGACAGCATCGATTCAGACCGACGGAGAGGAGCTTCTTCAGAGAGGCCACGATGAGGGAAGTGTGTGTGGAGTAACGCTCATCTTTGCTCCTCTTCACCTTCCTCCTCTCCTCTTCACACTCTCTCTGCAATTTGTTAATATTTGAAATAATGTTAGATTCAGACTATATTCTTGCTTGGTTCATATACTTTACAGGCTAGAGAGAAAACAGTGATACAGTGACCAGTCAGTTGTAGATATTTTATATATTTACATATATAGATATATTTTATTTATTATAGATATTGTACATCTGTAGTCCATCTGTAGTCTGTAGGTGACAAATTAAAGGAAAAAACATGTCTCTGTTATGCCATGGGGGCCTTTATTTATTTTGCTAGCATGGTTTGGCTTTACTCGTCCCTTTAGAGAGAAGCATCACTGCAAAGCAATCCAAAGTTCTTCTGAAGAATCAACTTTATCCTATAACAAAACTTTTGGTGGGCGTGGTCCCTTCCAGGATGACTCCGCCCCCATCTACAGGAAACGAGAGGCTACTGAATGGTTTGATGAGGATGAAAATGATGTAAAACATATGATATGACCTTCACACTCACCAGATCTCAACCTAATTGAACATCTATATGAGATTTTGAAGTGACATCTTATACAGCGTTCTGCACTGAGAGGGATATCTTTGGGAAGAATGGTTCTCCGTTCCTCCAGTACAGTTCTAGAGACTGAAGCTCTTCTGGTGTCTAGTGGAAGCCCAACACCATACTAACACACTTGATATTGTTTTTTCTTTTAATTTGTCACCTGTGTGTATGTAAAAGATGATCCAAACTACACAATAACTTTAGATTCTAGGTGCCGATTTAACTTTCATTAGAACTTAACGTTGTTTGGGACTGAAGAGTTAGGAATGTAGAGATTTTAATACTGAGAAAACCCTCACACCTTTGTCATTTGGCTGTTCCTGCTGTTTACCAGGTAGGTTGTGTTGTTGATGTCATTCTGCACTACAAAGTTCTGCTCCTCCCACTTAAAGTTCTACAACATGAAACAACAAACAGCAATGAGATTACATTCAGGCCCTGATCTGCTAGAAGCTCATGTGGTTAAAAACATATGAAAACTTAATAACACCCACAAAACACGGGGTCTATGAAGGAGTGAGTCGTTCCTATAAGCAAAATAACACATTTTTTTTTATTTTTGCCTTAATGAATATGCAGTTTGTTGGGCTTCTAACTAAAAGTGCTAACTATAGGGTGGAGTCAATGCAAACAGATTAATGTCGCCCCCAAAGTGTACTTTAACACAGCCTGAAATCACTTCGGAAAAGCGACTGCATACACAAATTTATATGACTGGAGGGCAGGTATTAAATTTGTGGAAGCCTGTTTCTGCTAGTAAAGTGAAGAAAATAAAACAATTATTTTCTCAGTAATAAGTTTCACAAAATTGTGAAAATAGATTCTCAAAATTATAACAATATTACCATGAAAATTTGGTTTTATATTCGAGATTCACTGCAAGTACTTCAGTGGCAAGGCAGTCAAAAGCCTGTGAAAAGGTTTTCATTCACATACCTTTTTATATTTATACAGCATTTTGAAAAGTTTTCCCAACATGTCTCACTGCCTTTAATCTGCATTAACACACTGACACTTAATTACACAGTCTCTTTGAGATCTGAGCTCAAAAACTTTCATTTAAATATTGCTTTTTTCTCATGTTTTGCACTTGATGTCAATCACAGTAATTATTCCTTGTAAATCGCATGAAACACATCCACAGATTTGTCAGACTGCAGACAAAAATGAATAGAAATCACAGAAATCATGTGCTTAAATGAAGTAAACAAACAGAATGCAATTTCTTTGACTTATTAGGTTTGGAAATATCCTTAATGACTTAAAGGTTCTTGAATATTACAGAAATGCACAGCAAATATCTTAGCAATATGAGCAAATTTATCTAATATTTCCTACTATCAGATCAAATATAACATTACTTAGCCGGTTTTCGATGCTTTTACTCATTTAAGGCTTTAAATTTTGGCTGCTAATTTTGGTTCTTTCTAGAAATAAAGGCTTAAAATTATTAATTAAATGATTAATCTTATATTTGGTTTATTGTAATCGTACACTAGGAAATGCTTGATACATGTGACTATATTCAAGATATTTTCACTTAATAAGATGTCGCATTTTGCAATTTAAAGCTCAGCGTGTCAAAGAGTGTGATTATGAAAAGCAGCTCACATGAGATTTGGCCCAGAAAGTGAAAACGTCAGCGACCAGAGTGAAGAGTCTCTCAGCATCTGCATTCATCGCCCTCAGCCAGAGTATCCTGATCAGAAAAAGAAATATAAAACAGGTAACAATATCGGGTAAAGCCATTTCGCTCAGAAAAAGAAGAAAAAAAGACAAGAACGTAAACATGTTTTTAGAGGCATCTCATGGAGCTGGCGATTATATCACTCCTTTACTCACACTTACCAGGCTGCAATTCAACATTACTAAAGTAGCTGCACTGTGCATTGTTGTTGAAATGCAGGAAACTGACATGAACCCACACAAGCCCCATCTGACAAATGCACGCTCTCCATTTTATATATATAGATAGATACAGATATATAGATTTGCACTAACACACTCAATACGAATGCTGCTTTCACTGATATCAGAAATGCTAACTTGGTCAGTGTGGTCCAACAATAACACCATTCCCAAAGTTATTTACATAAGAAAATAACAGGCCTGAGTCAATTTTGAAATAAAATGCCTATTTTTATGATAGGACCTTTTCTTCTCATGCTCCAAAACTACTGTGTGTGTGTGCACTTGGATGGGTTAAATGCAGAGCACAAATTCCGAGTATGGGACACCATATTTGGCCACAAGTCACTTCACTTCACTTAATCGGCTGCAGGAGCGCTCGTAATCAGAGCTGGGCGCGAGGTGATGGGAAATGTAGTTTCGAGGGGAAAGTCAGTACTCGGGTGATGGTGACCTCTGGTGACGATCAGGGGGAACCACAGAGGCCGGAATCGTTACATGATGTTTATTTAACATTTACGGAAGGAGTCTCCAGTGTCAGTGCTTTGTAACAATCAGAGGTAAAGCTGTAACTTTTCTAAATTTTGTAACTAGAAAAGCTGTTTTTTGTCTTACTAGCTTTCAGGAAAAATAAGAGAATGTTTATTTCTGCTATAACATAAAGGATTAACATCCTTTGTGTACATTCCACAACATTAAATGGATAAAACACAAAAAAATAAAAAAAATGATTAAAAGTATGACATCATCACATCATTCTTTAATTAATAAAATGTGTAATTGTTGGCAGATACAGGATGTGCTGTTATAGGAAAATAAATCAGTTTTGGTGGAGTAACAGCAGCCGTGCTTGATCACACCACCAGGTCATTGAATATTTTCCTCTAACAGAACGCCCCAAGTGTGTTTTCTACAAGGCTTTTTATCTACAGCAAAAATTTTCATCCATAGATATCCAGAGCTGTCCATAGAAATATTTATTTAACAGACATATGAAGTATTTAACAGCTTTCTTTCTTTTGTTGGTTTCATTTTCATTGCACTGCCTCTTACCTGTGATGCTCGACAAACGGGATGAGAAGAGGATAAAAAGCATAGATGTCCTGCACCAACACCGCAAACTTCTCCTGCACAGCCAGCTCCATCTCTGCCACATCACCACGCCTCTCCATCTTCATACGCTCCTCCTCCTGCAGCACTGACTCTGCCCTCTTCTTCAGCTTTTCCATCAGAGGCAGGAAGTGACTCGTCAGGAGTCCAGGCTCCGCCTTATGGACCATCGGCTGGACAAAAGCTGCCGAAAAAGGAAGGAACTATTTATTCTACAGTGTGTTGCATCTATAGCTTGTCAAAGAAAGCTATTTTTATATGCATATTTAAGTTATTTACAAACCAGGTAAGTATTATGTAAATAACTTAAATATGCATATAAAAATAAATAACTATCTTTGACAGACTTTAAATCAACAGACAATTCAGATTATTTTGGTTCTTTTAACTTTTATTTCTTATATATATATAATTAAAAAGAAAGATATTACCATTTAGGTGAAATGAGAATAATTATCTGACAAACCAGGTATGCATAGAAAATAAATAATATTATCAAAATGATCAAAAATGTTTTATTATTTCTGTATCATTTTTTCTTATTTTTTGAATGGAATAATAAAAAATTATACATTTTCTCCCCATGTTTTTAATTTCTTAAATACACAATCAATAATACACAATACATAATATTGAGATCTTAATAAAAAGTATTGCATATTTAATAATATTTTTAAAATTTGTATTTATTTATTCGATTCCTATTTAATTTTCCAATTTAATCCTAAAAAAATCTAAACAGCTAGTGCTGGTCAGGTGCTAATTTGCTGACAGTGTTAACATAAGTGTTCTCACTCACCCGCAATCCGTTTCATCCAGGTGCACTCGTGTCTGCCCATGTGGATGTGGATGAGGGCGAGGATATGTCCCAGCAGGACGTTGGTGTGTGAGGGTGTGAGAGAGGAGCACGACGCCCCCTGCTGCCCCTCAGACCCCTGACTGTCCTCTTCACCCCATCGACACACATAGCTGCACAGCAGAGGAACAGTAACCTCCATGACCTGGGACAGAACGGTGTGGCGAGCTGCTGACTCCGCCTCCAGCACGTCTTCAACTTCTGACAGCGCTTCCTGTAAGGAGGGGAGGGGCCTGGATGAATCCTCGGCTGCAGTGGACACGCCTACTTTTGGCAGAGGAAAATATGGTGTTAGCTGTCAAATAAGTGGTTAAATGTAGCCAGCTAACATGACCTGACAAGCACTGTGTGCAACATTCTAGCTAGTGAGAGTTAGCTAATAGTAGAAAAGTATAAGAAAAATATTTAGCTAGCTAACTAGCTATGTCTGGCAGTACAGTCTCTGATACAAGTGTTAACCCTAAATATAAAAATCCTTCTTGTGTCTCATTTGTATCTCAGCTAGGAAGCTAGCAAGTAATTGAAAATCAATTTTTCCACAAAAAGACTGATGAAAAAGAGGAAAAACACAAACAATTTTGGCTAGTTGCAAGTCTTTGTGTGATTTTAAAGTTCTATTTGGGATGGGATTTTTGCTGATGCCTGGCAACCCTTGTCATGAGCTTCTTTGAAAGCTCCATATTAAAGTACAAACCTCATACTTATGCAACGTTTTTCATTTGTTTCATCCTGCAGGATCACAGTCCTCATGCACACATCTAGTCTGAAGCTTCCTGGCAAGCTTTTGAAAAAAATATTTTTAAAAATTGCATACTACTCCGACTGTTCATTTTTGTATTCGTATTCATTTAGGACTCATTATCTGTTTAATCCAAATAATGTACAGTATTTGTATTTGATTACATCACTATTCTAAATCCAATTAGATATATCTTCCCTCCAAAGTCACGCCCTCGAAACACACACACACTCATGCTGTCAAGACTAGAGCACTCAAATGCTAATTAAGAGGCGGAGCTTTCTTTATCCAAATCTAGCATGACTGACAGGTTACAGAGATGTCTCTTTGGTCAGACATCATGTGTTTTTTTTTTGCATGTACAGAGTCTCAGGTGGCAGAGACCAGATTTTCTCCTCTGAGAAAATATTTATAAAATGTGAGGAGAAATTTCACCAGATACTCCAAAAATCACTGACCACACTTTAAACACAATATTGTGATATTATCATTAACTGTGATAAAATGTTAGATAATTAGTGTCTGTGTGTTTACCCTCTCTCTGTGCATTGCTCATGTAGTCCTGGGAAATCTCGAGGAAACACACAGGGAAGGCAGCTGACAAGGCGGCAAGGCACTCACCTACAAAAGGCCTCTTCCTATGAAAAACATAATAATAATAATAATAATAATAATAATAATAATAATAATAATAATAATAATAATAATAATTAAAGCTGGAGGCAGCATTTTTGGGGGCCAAACACCCAGACTCGGTGAGCCACACATTCATAGACGTGATACAATTGTTGCCTAAGCAATCACAGGAAAGCAGAGCCATAACTTTAGGCAAAGGGATTCAAGAGTGATTTGTAGTATCACTAATGATGTGTACAGTATGTTTTGACCACAAACAGTGGTGGAATTCTCTGACTGTAGGAGGAAATGTCTAAATGAACAAATGGGCAGCAGGGTGGCACTGTTGCTGCAGCTGGCACTACTGTGGTGTTGTCTGTTGCTACTTTGACCTTTGGTCCTGATTGCTACTGCTCTGACCTAAACATTTTTTCTTCTTGCAATTTAAAAATATCTACTTTGTGCAACTTTAGATGGGTCTCATTATGATGTGAGCAAAATTTGGTGAAGATTGGACAAAATTTGGAGGAGGAGTAGCAAAAATGGCAGTTAGATGGAAGCATTTACACCATGTTATTACTTTTGACCTGTAGGTAACACTGGCACAAAATTTGTTGCATAACCTCAAGTCATGGTACTGAAGATACCTACCAAGTTTTGTGTCAGTGGGCTGAGATACAGCTTCACTTGCTGTTTGGCAGCTTCAAGGTCAGATTCGTTGGCCCATTATGGACAAACCGTTTGGAATATTCAAAATGCTTTTGATAACTTTTGTGAGGTTTACTGGTGATGATTGGACAAAATTTGTAGAAGCGAAAAAATTGTTTTTAACTAAATCCAAGATGGTGGAAAAGCTAATTAGGCGGAAATGGACTCATTTCGATACAGGGAATCCAGGGATGCCTGGCTTTTAAATTGGACACACAGTTCAAAACTTATGACCATAAATATACTTTCAAATTAGGCCAAAATTTAACCCGACGGTGGCGCTAAAAGGTTGGCAACACTTGGCCTAATTTTGGTCAGAATGTTCCTTAGACCAATCAGTTTGCCAAATTTCACAACTTTTTACCAGACGGTTCTATGGGCTGCCATAGTCACCCTAGCCAGAAGAAGAAGAAGAAGAAGAAGAAGAAGAAGAAGAAGAAGAAAAGGTAGAATAACAATAGGGGAAGAAGAAGAAGAAGAAGAAGAAGAAGAAAAGGTAGAATAACAATAGGGGAAGAAGAAGAAGAAGAAGAAACAAACAAACAAACAAATAAACAAACAAACAAATGACAAAAAATCTAAAATACAGCAGGATCCAAACATCTAAAACCACTTTCACTCTCATTTCATCAATTTAAGAAAAACATAAACAAAGAAACAAACAAATAAATAAATAAATTAGTGAATTATTGAATTATTTAAAAAAAATGGTGAGATGAATCTAGTGTGAAATACACACAGGATATTTTAAAAATCTGAATAAATATAAATAAATAAATTATTTTAAAATAAATTTTAACAAGATGTAAAATGTCAGGATGTGCTGGATCAAGTGCTATTTTATAAGCTGTTGAATAATGAGGGTGGAAGCGACATTGTTCATTTAAACCAAATTTGCTGTAATTAATGTCATAATTACATTGCTATCTTCTCATTCACATATCATTGTATTAGTCTTTTTATTTTTTTTTATTTTAAAATTGTCTCTTGCTTTTGTGTTACATCATCTTACATTTGGCAGCAAAAAAATTATTTCATTCTTCAGTCTGCATTTTCTACCACTGATCGTTTTTTTGGGTTTAAAGGTGGTGGTGTTGATGCTGCTGAGAAACTTCATCTCTGATTTTCCTACTCAAGAAAAATCTGGTGAAATGAATCTGGTGTGAACTACACAGGATATTTTACAAATCTGAATGGAGAGCCCAGAAAATTGACTTAAGCAGCTGCAGAAAAAGAGTCTGAATACACGTAACTTTCCCCATGTTTCAAAAATCTGAATGCAGAGCACAGAAAAACCCAAACAAATTCTGAACACTGCTTAAGTTCTACATAAGAGAAAAATAATTAAATCCAGAGCTTTACCTTTCCATGAAAGTGTTACTGCAAGTGCCGAGAGTGTACAGACTGCAGAGGATCCTGTAACAGGAGGCCTGCACTTCATCCACTGAAAACGATAATAAGAAAATGTATTTTAATATCAATTTTTAGTGCTAAGTATTCCAATCATCACTTACAGCCAATATTCATGTTGCAAATGTGTCTCTCTTAATAATTGATCAGGAATACAGCAGTATATACAGCAATAAATAAACGTTTTCCATTTCGAAAAACTCTGACACTGGAGACTCCTTCCATAAATGCTAAATAAGCACATTCTTACCGCACACTTCACTATCAACAAAAAATAAGTACAAGTCTTTGTGAATTAGCCATTACAATAGAAATGATGATGTTTTAGAAGGGCGCATTAATATAAATTAATATCAACCTGTAACCTGAAGCTGCACTACTGTCAGAGCTGCTATTATAGAAAATTAATCAACACCTTCTGACCAATCAGAATCGATAATTTAACAACATCATGGCATAAATGCACATAATGCACTATAGAGAAATTTAATAAAGGGTAATATATCTTTATAAGGGTTCTTCTGCTTGGTTGGAGAGCTACAGACTCGCAGAACATACAGTAAGTTAAAATTCCACACAGAAGTGTGTCAGAAGTCTCCTTCTCTCACAGTGTTTCCCGGATCACAAA
>JAKKZJ010000010.1:3068055-3082997 GCA_033441845.1 Pangasius mekongensis | reverse complement strand
CAGGCAGGTCTGGATGGCATCATGCTGGGCTTTGGTGAGGCTGCTGGCTTTAGAGAGATGGTAGAGTGCTTGTAGGAAGTCTTCCACTGTTCCTGTCCTAAAAAGAGGAAGGCCACGCAGCAGCGATGAGCACTTACTCAACAACGGCAGCACGGACCCGCACAAGTAACGGTTCAGAGCCAGCGCCATGTCTGTACCACCCAGTCCGCTCTACAGAGAGATGGAGAAGAAAAGAGAGAGATTATTTCAAATATTGTAGGACACTCCACACTCATTTTTTATAACCTCAATTTATAATATTGTGGCTTCAATAAATTGTGTGCACAATTATCTGTTACTGCAAAATAATAGAATATGCTCGATCAAGTGCTATTTTAGAAGCTTATAAATAATGAGTGTGGAAGCCATATTGCAAAATTAAACCAAAATTGCAGTGATTAATGTGCTAATTATACCTAGGACTATATATAATAATATATATACTAAACTCCTTTTAGGTTTATTTCAATGTCTGCCATCTTCTCATTCATATATCATTGTATTAGTCTTTGAGTGCTTTTATGTTACATATTAGTCATATTAGCTCCCTCACATTATCCATGCTAACAGCAGCTTGCAGATCTGGCAGGAAGCCTTTCTCAAGGAGGTGCAGGAGGAAGTTTTGGTCCTGGACGCCATAGACTCGGTCCAGAAATAGCACCATGGATGCCTTGTGATCTGGACAGAAGCACCTGGACATGTCCGGCTCCATCATGCAACCATCTGAAATAAACCAAAAAGAATATCCATTACTAAAGATTTAATTCCTTTTTTCACTTATTTTTTCATTATGGTTCCAGTTTATATCACCACACCAACACATAAAAGTCATTATTTATTTTTATCTTTAAAATTTAGCAACCTTTTTAATAATTGAGAAGAAATGACAAAGTAAGTTGATAAATCTCTTTATTGGTGTTTAGTTTTTAAGATGCATTGACTTCAATAGCAAAATATGAAGTGCTGTTTGGGCCAATATTCCAACTCCACCCTTTACATTCACACACAGCGCAATCACATGGACCATGCTACATCTTGCACATTCATTAAATGTTCTTAAATTTTCCATTTTTGAGTAACTCTTTAAGTAACTCTTAAGTCAATCCAACTTTTGGAAGACAAAAAACAGCCAAACTGAAAAGCTGGGAACTTTCAGCTCTGAACAAATCAGTTTCACTGATTCACTGAACATTAGAGGAGCAAATCTTGACCAAAATCAGGATTAGTTACAAATATGACTTAAACTTTTGTAACTAAAAAAGTAATTGACCAAAAGGACTCATTCATCATTCACCAAGCAGGTTCAGCATATACATGCAGATGTACTATGTACAACTTACAAACAAGTCTCTTGGTGCTTACAGTTTTGTTTAAAACACAATATTTTACAAATAAAATGTTGAGGAGACACTGAAAGCTGAAGTGTTGCCCAAAAAGATGACACAAACTCATCTGTTAGTTTAACAAAGTTAGCTAGCTGAGCATGTCCATTTTATGACAACTCCTCAGTAAGAACGTAACCTAGCCACCTAACATTAGCTAACTAGTTTCTTGATGAAGATTTTAGGCAAGCTACGTAAGTTTGTTAATGCAATATAAATTAGGTAAGTTATAACTAGCAAGCTAAGCATGTTAACTTCTTACTAGCAAGATAACTTCACAGATATGATAGCAAGCTACATAGCTTAGATGAAATGTGCACTGCAAAGACAGAGCTCCTCAGACCATTATCCCTCCTAATTGGTTGTGGGCCATTTGTAACCACAATTGTCTTCTTTTGGCTTGGTAGTTTGTCCGATTATGGCACCCAGTGTGACAATTTAAAAACCATATTATGGCAGGTTCTTTAAAATAACTATAGTCTCCTGCTATGATTTTGCAACCAGGGTCTATTGCCATAGTGAAAGGAAATTGATGGTGCACCTTTGTCCAGAAAAGGGAGCGGGAAAGGGATGCTGATGACTCCCTCCAGGTCCTCCACAGGGATCAGAGATCTCAAGATGGCCCTTATACGAACAGCTTCACCTTTACCGGCCTCTATCAGCTACACACATACACATATTTAAATAATTTGTATGTTACTGATTGTAGTATTTTTTTCTATATTAATTACATTATTTCTATAATGATCACTCACATGCATCTCTGGAGCACAGCGGGCCAGCAGGTCTATAAGAGCAGAGTAAAAGGTCATGATGGCATGCCCCATGTGGATGACATCATCATCATCTTCATCATCATCAAGAATGTCACTGCATGAGTGAGGAATTAATAAAAACAGTTTGTCAGACAATTAAAAAACATAAGCAGAAAGAAAGAGAGCAAACAGTAACTAACAGTGTGCTACTGGACTGGTAGGCTTTAGAAAAACACTCTCCGCTCTCCTCTTCTGAGATCTTGATGGCTTCCTCCATGGTTGCTAAGAGACCATTTCCTCCCTCTAATCGGAGGGCGGGGCCAAAGCATTCAGGGTGGCGAATCAGGAGCCGGACGACGACGTATGCGTTCTCTTCCACACTTTCACCTGCACAAGGAGAGCAAGTCCATTAATAGTCCTTTAAAGGTGAGTGGATCATGGTTAAAAACTGATTTCACCGCTCTCTCACCGTTGCAGAAGACAGCAAAGCGCAATAAGTCCAAGTATCGTTCGCCTTCGACAGGATTCCAGCCGATGTCTGCGTATCCTTTAGAGAGCAGCAATGTACAACTCCGCAAACCACAGCCTGCCAAATACTGCACCACCTACAGGAACACATCAGGAGGATAAATACTGTTAAAGCATATGTAGCATGGTGTGTGCTTTTAGTCCATGCCAAGAACCACTGAGGTTGGGCCTGATGTACTGAACACACTTCCTACACGTCATTTTATATAATATAGCCAGACCAAAGAATGTATGAGAAGATGCAGTAAATGCCAGTGGTTCTGACCTTCTCTAGGTCTGGCTCTGTGAGCGCTAATGCCAGCTCGTAGTTGTCCATTACAGAAGCCGCAGCCACATCCAGAGGAGTTGAGCCTCGCATGGAAGGTGATGCTGAGGAAACATGAGGGCTAAACTTCAACAGAGCTGTTTTTAGATACAGTGGCTTGTAAAAGTATTACACAACATTTTTTAGTGTTACAACCTGTAACTTGTCATGAGTTATAGCAAAATAGACTATAATGTTGAAATGTGGCGGTAATCATATAGTTAGAAATTATTTGCAAATAAAAAAAACCTAAGTTGTGATTACATAGATAGTCACTCATATTGCTATAAATCCTCTAAATTAGTTCTAGTGCAACCAATTGCCATCAGAAGTCACATAATTAGATGAAAGGAGTTGAAAGTGTCACATGAATTTAATACAGTATAAATACACCTGTTCCTGGAAGAGGCCAAGGGTAAGTCTCAACATGATGCTACCACCATCATGCTTTGTTCTCAGGCTGACAAGCAGTAGTAGGATGTTGTTCAGGGGCCCCAAAGGTTCAGAAACAGCCCTGACAATATTAACTATATTAATTTAGAAATGTTAAGGAAATAATTTTCTCCTCATTTAACATTGGTTTAACCAGATGCCAAATTATTAATTTGGCTCAAGAGTAACAAATAATGAATTAGCTTCATCCTAACTGCATGCCTCAAAACACGTAACACCATGACCTGACCTGCCAGAGAATTAATGTGTACAAACAAGGCGTCACTTTCACATTTTCCCCAAATTTTAATGTGAATAATTAATTACTGTTGTCAGGCTCTAGTTAGTAAGTTCAGAAGCTAATCTAGTATTTTAAATGTGTATGTCACATTAACAATGATAATGTAAACCACAGATTGCATAAACGCATTTAAACCCATGTAATCATGGAGAATCATCAGTAGCATAGTGATTAGTGAGCATACCAAGTCCAACGCTGCTGTGGTCCAATAGGTAGCTCAGGTGATCAAACATGGCTTTCTGGTTGTGGCGGCTGATTCGACAAAAATAACACAGGAAACGGCAGCAGTGGGCCACCATCTTTGGAAACCTGATTTCCTTAAGGGGAAGAGAATTTTTTTTCTTACATGAGATTACATTACGTATCCAATGTGAACATTTACATAGTTCCTAAAATAGGCCTATGTGTTAGTTTAAAATGAATGTTACATTTACTGAAAGAAACATGGCTGTCAATGGAAATGCACAGCTACCTTGGATTCTCTGGTGCCCAGGACATTAACCATCACCTCCATGACGGTCTCGTGCATACCCAGCGCCCTCATCAGGTTTGGGTGCTGGTAGAAAACCTTATTTTTCATGATGTCACTACAGAGGAAAGAGTATTGGTTCCAAACACATGAGCAGATCTGAGGTGGTTGCAAATTCCAACTGTCACAGTTTCCCCTGCACATCTCATTTCCTGTCTTTGTCCATGCTGTGTCATTGGTTTATTTCCTTACTGTATTCATCTGTTCTGTGTTAGTTCTTGATTAGTTTTGTTTGACTTTTTATATCCTCTGCGTGCTATTTTTTGCAAGTCTTAGCGTGAATTTGTTAAGTTCTAGCCTTAATTTCTATTCTTCTGGTTTTCCTTGCCTGTTTTCCTTATTTATGATTATGCATGATCCTCATTTATCATTGTTGCCTTGTCTTGACCTCTGCTCTTATTACAACTTTTGGATTTGCCTTAAATAAAAAAAGTACAGAGTTTGTGTGTTACAAGTGACCTTTAATACATTTTGTCCAACAGACAACAATGAGGAAGCTTAGTCTTGGTCTCATTAACAGTCTTCAACATTACATGTCCCTTACCCAAGCCCTCGGATCATGAGTTCCTCTTCTTCTATTCCCATTCGGGCTGTAAGTAGTGAACGGATCCGTCCCAGTGCCTCCTGCAGGCCAAGTGTGTCCTCTACTGAGTTTTGAGTGATGCAGTAGGCTTTTTGCAACGGACTGGCCATTTTGCCAGCCAGGCCAGCGTACTGACAGTGCAGGAGTCCAAATGCAGCCCGTACAAGAACCGGGTCCTCCAGCGGACCCTCATGAGCCCAACGCATCACAGTGTCTGAGATCAGCCTCTGAAGAGAAACTGGAGAGAGAAATAGAGAGAATGGGATTGAGAAATAGAGAGACGTAGCAGGAAACAGACATTAAGGGATCAAAAGATTTTATCGCATAAAAGTGATGTAAGAAATCGCAAGCATTTTCATCATTTGGTTCATGCTTACACTATTTTGAACTTCCTATTAAAATTTCCATGCTATTAAACTAGTCTGGTGTTTTGAATTTCCTACCAGGTTTAGCCACAACATCCTCTTCAACCACACCAGACATCCTCCTCTTTAAACGAGACATTTTGTCCATGAGGTCTCGTAATCGATTCCTGATAGGCTGATTCTCATCATCATCAGTAACCAAGTTTTCATCAGTTTCAACTCCTGTTAAGCACAACAAAAGACTTTTGTTTAGGTCAAAATGATCCACTTTCATTCTTACATTGTGAACTAGTAAACAAAACAAGAGGATTAAATATTTCCATGCTAAATATTATTGGCTGTATTGTTAGTATATAATCCTGTGATTAGTCAGGTACCACAATGGCTCCTGAGGTCCAGATGGAAATCCCAGAGCAACTCTCTAATCTTCTCAGGGCAGGGGCAATCCTGCTCATTGTCCCAGAAGTTTAGCAACATATTCATCTGAAGGGGTAGGACAGTATTCAGAGTTCAATTTATTTTGTTCTTTTTATTGGATAAATTGTTTTAAAGCCTCCGATAGATAATTAAACCTTTTCTAAAGGATGTTTAGAGATACTTTTGTTGTGAATACAAGGATATTGTATGAACTGATTCCACTCTGAAATATACTCTGCACTGTTATCCATGATCTTTGACTCTGGACTTTTGCTTGGTTACCTGTTCTTGAGGTGGAGAGCGAAACTCCTTGGTCTTGCGGGCGGTGAGAGCAGCAGACATGTTGAGTGCCTCCATGACATCCATGTAGCGAGAGCGCTGGTTGCTCTGGAGACGACCCACAAGGTCAGCAGAGAAGGTCACTATGGACTCGATCCTGTGACGCAGCTGACAGTCACACAGATACTGCAGCAGGTGACACAGCTATGAGAGAGTGGAGACAGAAAAGCACAAATAAAACAAACATTTTTAAAAAAAACTCCTGAATAACTTATAAAGATGGAATGTCGTGAACATTTAGCAATCCAGTGATTGTATCAGTAATTACACCTGAGCTACACTGAACACTTACAACATACTTACAAAATTATTATCATACCTGTTATTATAGTTTTGCGTACCTGTAGTTTAACTGCTTCAGGTAGCTTCATCTGTAACAAAGTCCTTTGTTCAGCAAGGGCTCTTCCTTCTTTCTCCTCCCCCTCTATCTCATAATCATTCTCTCCATTTCCATCCATCAGTTCTCCTGCATTATTTTCCCTCATGTAAGCAGAGGGAAGGATGAAGGAAAGCACGTTCCTCAGATCTGAGTGACGATATACATCCATGAGGAGGAGTGTGTGGAGGAGTTGGAGAAGAGGAACAAGCAGTAGCTCTAGGCTGCCTCCCACAGGGTCCCTTATATTCTTCCCTACTGAGTGGACTGCCTCCTCCAACATGGCTGTCATTACAGCTGTCAGCACATCCAGTGGGAATTCAGGACTATGTTGACAGGAACCATCCTCAGATGTTTTGGAGCTATTATCAAAACTGCTGCCAGTTCTAACAAAACAAGGTGAGCTGAAGTACATTCTTGGTCGCAGAGAGGTGCTGATGTTACTGCCTGGGAGGCTGTGCTGCTTTCTGTTGTTTTCAAAAAGCGTAATAGTGCGCATGGCATCAGTCATGGGCACAATATACTCGTGGGTGGTAGCCTGCCTGGCACTGCTATGGGCACTCAGGTGGGCAGTCATTAATAGGTCATAAAAACCTGCTCGCAGATTCCCAGGCATTCTAGAACAGCACAATGCAAACAGAAGCTGTGACTGGTCGATATGGCTGCACAAAGCGTGGCTTACGGGTATGTTTCCATGGGCACAGAGGGCGGAATAGAGACGAAGAGTGTGGTCATGGAACTTGAGCAAGTTGTCCAGTTCAGAGAGTTCGAGAATGTCTATGCACCTGGGACAGGAACCAAACAGAAAAGTTCCATTTAAAACAATAATATGCTATTATTTACTTCTCTGATACATACAAGCATGTAAATGGGATTTTATATGAACTATGAACTATCAACTAATTTACCGGATAGACAGAAAACATGCTTGTTGATTTGAAAATGTGCTAGGAGTATATAATCGGCATAGGTGTGAAATTTCATTCCAAAGTAAATGACAGTTTGCCGCCTTTGGCACCATATAGAAAGAAGCAAAAAGGGGCCAAGTACTGACCCTTAAGGATCACCATAAACATTTTATGCCTTTTTGGGACCCGGTCACCCAACCAAACAACATCCTGTCTTTACACAACTTGGTGATCTAGTCAAATAGATCACTATTTCCACATAGCTTATTGCCCTCTGACCTGTCCTCCTCAGGGATGTGCAGGGTCATGAACTGTAGACTCTCGGTGCACTCTGCCCTCCAGCCATGCCTCTCCTCCTCAAGCTGTGTCAGCTCTACCTGCAGGGCATGTTCAGGGAGCCTTGTCCACCTCATGGGTATCAGGGATTGGACATTAAGCCTGGGAGGACACTGAGGCTCCATGTTTTTCCTCTCACTCCAAAACAAACCAGCAGACAATGGCCATGCACCCTACAGGGAAAGTATTGGTTATAATTTTAAAAGAATAGTACCAGATGGTAGTGTGTGAGGAAGGAACTCCTCAACTTTCCACTAAGTGACAATAGCGTGAATCTTTTATTACAGGAAACATAATCATTTTACAAAGTGTGGATTTTTCTTTTCTGTCCATTGTTAAAAGTCATATACAAATAAAATTCAGTTGAATTTATACTACATACATTTATACTATGCTATACTACAGTATTTGAGTGTATCTGACTAAAGGATTCAACTGCATTTACCTTAATTCGTGCAAGTTCAAACTGGAAAACATCAGAACTGGTGGCTTTGGCAAAAACTGCTGGGAACAGTTTAGTGCCTGGTTCCACCTAAAGAAGTAAACTCCATATTAAATTACATATATAAAAATTAGAAGAATACATAATCAGGGTAAGCTCAAGGGGCATATTATCAAACAAGTCATTGCAAAAACTATTGGAATAGCTACCTGATAGAAGATTCCCATCTCCTTTCCATTAGCAGTAAAAGTAAGAAATCCAGTTGCAGTGTCAACCAGACAGCCAATCTCCAGCCTTATGTTTCTGCAGCTGTTGGTGAGACTACTGCCCTCTGCAGCACACACCATGTAACAGCAACTGCACTTGACACTGTTAGGAATACAAACAGACATGCATCAAAATAACCTGACACCAATAACACCACTGCATAATTTCTGTTGCATTCCCTTGGGAGGATATGATATTATAGCCACAGTGATGATGTCATTAACCTCTCAAGAACTTTGCCCCATTGGTCCCCAAGTGTGACAGTCACACTGCTCACTCTCTCTGGGTCAAAAGTTCTGTCATAATAGTGAAAGTTTGAAGTCACCCATCCAACCCAGACACAGGATGGATCCTGCCCATGTAGGATCTTCACAGAATAGTAGTACTGCAGAAGAAATAAAAATAAAGACAAACAGAAAGACAAAATAAGAAACTCACAGTGTCAGGACTATATACTCTATATACATGTTTTTAGTCTCTAACCTTAGTGCAGTTGGCAAGTTGGTTACTGCTGTCCCTCTCAATTGCCAGCACCTCCTCCAGTAGCCGAGCTGAAGAGCCACTAGTGTTCAATTCTGGTTTCTTCTTCAAAAGAAACCTATAAAGCACCAAACCCTGAGCCAAAAAGCAAATCCGAGAACATAATACTAAACCAAATCACCTATCTTAAAGGAACAGTCTCAATTTAGTGCTGGAACTCTTGTTGATCCTTTTGTTTCATAGAAGGCTATATCGTTGATAGCCTTACAAAACAAGTGTTCATGTTAGTCTCATATAGAGCAGTTTATGTACATTTTGCTTGCAATGACATGGGAAAATTATGAGTCCAAACATCTTGCCCATCTCATTACAGAATAAGGTAAAGTTTTCATTGGTTTTATTTAAACTTGTATGTTTACTACAAAAGTTTCCCCCCACACAAGTCCTTTTTGGGTAAGACTACCATGGATTACAGTGAACTGACCTTTGCTTAAGTCTAGAAGGCTTTTCTTGGGCATGATCTTTATGGTTGTTTAGTTCATCTCTACTTCCCGTGTGTCTATGGGCCGACTTCATCAGCATTTCAAAGTCAGAGTCCACCTCCCCTTCTTCTGGTTCCTTAATGTGGCATGTTACACAGCTAGCTGGAGGTACTGTGCCATCTACAGGCTTGGTGAATACGTGTGCACACTCTATGGGCAAGCTCAGGCGATAGAATTCAACGTCAGAGCCAACACTGTCAGGTAATCCCAGTGACCTCTGGGTGACCTTCAGAGCTGGTGGGTTGCCAACTGTCCCATCAATATAACTAACCTGGGAGTACAAAAAACAAGGGTTATGTTATTAGCTCTTACACTGTTGTCCTTTTTCTAGTAGTTTTCATAGTAGTAGTAGTACTTTAGTCCTTATGTCTCTTCGGTATGTGTGAATTACTTTTTTATTGCTGTGGCCTTGTGTATATTAAAGACCCCTCTCTTCTTGCATATCTTGGTGAGATAAAGGTTTCTGGCAAATCCTTAGAACCCTAGTCTTTTTGAGATATTTGTACATATTTTATTACTAACTTTCTAAAATTCTATCTGAAAGTAGAGGTCATATATACCCAGGAGGATGTCTGGCCTCAAGATCATTTGGACAATGTGCCATGGGAACTTCGGTTGTTTCTCTAGGTCCACTCTGAGCTGTCAGTCTTGCATAACTGCTAGGATCCCTGATCGCATTCTGGATCTTGATCCTGGCTGCTCTCCAGCTTTCATAAATTCAATCTGCAGGGTGGGGGTGCATGTTCACTTCCTGCTGATGCTATTGGCCAGGCTGATGGCTTCTGCTATAGCTTTCAGTACCTGGTCATGGTGCCAGTGGTACCATCTCTCTCAGGGCTTTTAGGCTGCAGCTCAGGATATGCTTCAGAATTCCTCTCCTGGAGCACAGTGGACAATCTGGTGACTCCACTTTGCCCTAGCTAAATAGGTTTGATGGGCTAGGCAGGATGTTGTACACTGTCTGAACAAGGAAATGGATGCACTGTGGTTCTGCCTGTCATACAGCTGCCTTACTGTCCATGGCCTCCACTTCCATCATCCATGCTCGGTGCTGTTTCATGCCCAAATATTGTATTTGTTGGACCTCTTTTCCTTCACAGCTGCTCGTACCTCATCCTGGATCAGTCTGCATGGGGAGCTGAGAATGTTCCAAGTCCAGCCCTTTCTCTGATCATTACTCCTACTAGGTCACTGTAGCACAGCTGTCTGCAGCATGGCCTCCTCTGCTCTCCATTTCCTGCCGTTATTGACCACCACACCAGCCTAGGCCGTGGAGTCAATGAAGTCCTTGTTGACCATTACTTCGCTTTCCGGAGACACCATGAGTTCCTCTTCTAGCAACTCCAAGGGAAGCCGTAGCTTTATGTTATTCCCTTTAGATGGCAATGCTCCTAAATCTCCTGGGCTACTACATTGCCTGGTCACGGCTATCTGGACCAACTTGTGGGGGATGGATTCATATGCATTGGCCAGGGTGAGCCAGAGCACTAGCTCTCTTGTTCTCTTATGCTTCCCTAATGAGTTGGGTCACCACTTCTGAACATTCCAGACACCCAGGTCCTCTTGGAACACCTCCCATTGAAGTGTCTATGTAGCTGTTATTGTTGAGTGACTCCACCAGCCTCCTCACTAACCTTGCTAAAAAATATCATTTCATTTCATTCCATGCTAAGCAAGAAGAGGATCCTGAACTGGTCAATTGCTTGCTTTTTGGAGGACAACCTAGACTACTAATATTATATGTCCATGCTAATCACCGATACTGTGCTACACAAAAAATCCACAATAATTGCAAATTGCAGTTTTAATAATGAGTAAGTTATAAAACTGAAACCAAGTAGACCACTTAGACCACATGACTGCAAACTGTGTTTCACCAATTCTAAGGTTTAACCATTAAGGCCACTTTACTTACTTGTAAGCTGGGATGGTCCTCTGGTATCCGTACAAATAAGGGCTCTCTCCAGCTCATCCAGAGAGGTGGATCTTTGCTCATGTTCAGGGCAAAAGGCTGGTAGCCCTCCTGAAGCCCACATACATTGAAGTATTTCAGTGAGTTGACCTGTTGGCCTAAATTCAATCGTCCCACCTGATTCACACCCAAACCACACACAGGAACAAAGCCTGGAGTACAGAATATCATACAAATTAAAATGTAAATACATTTAAACAAATCAAAATTAAAGTCATGTTTACAACAGCTCTGTTACTATGTAATAGGCAAGTTATTACTATGTAATTATCTAAAATTGAACTATAAATAATTGAAAATATTTTTATACTCAAGTGGTGTCATGCACAATGTTCTTTTTATTAGTAGTAGTAATGATATATAATAACAAGTGTAATTACATTGCAAAATACATGTAATAACTTGTAATAACGTGTGTTATCGTGGAATAGACCTAAATCCATATATAATTGTAGAAAAACTCACCACCAGTTGCACTGAAGCCTTTGGAAGCAATTTCAGAGCCATAAGTGTTCAGCTGTAGCTCTCCATTTAAAGTGACCATCATTGTTCTCCGAGTCAAATCGAGCAAACAGCTAATCACATCCCCCTTCTGCCAAACATGACCAAATGGGATGGTGCTACCATGCCACCACTGACCCTACACAAATGAGACCAACAGACAGTGTCATAAAAACAGACAGCGTGATAAAAACAGACAGTGTCTGTTTTATACTGTCTTATAAAAATAAGTTGTTATATATGTATTATTCCTAGAATCGCCTATACACTGAATTGGATGGAAAGCAGTTGCGCTGACAAATAAAATTAAATGATAAATAATTTAATTACAAATTCATAAATTCTAATTGTCCTTATATTAGATTAGAGTTAGAGTGTTTGCTATAATACCTTTGAGCCATCAAACATGAAGGCCTGCTCGTCTGACCACAACTCCATATCCGGTTGACATCCCACTCGAGCCCAGCCCACTCTCATCTCTCCAGCAGTGACTGCCTCAAACTCAAAATACCATTTCCCATCATGCACTGCAAAAGTGTGCTCCACACGGAATATGCGAGACCTCTCCTCACTCGCAGCCTTCACGCCAGGGCCCAGGGCTAGAAACAAAGAAATCATGTCGAATTAGTAGTGCTTTGGAATTGTGTTCACACTTCCTATTTGTATCTATTTTAATTGTTGTAAATACCTAGTCACCCGCAATTGCTGTGTGTTTATTATCCCTTGTTTATTATTAACTGTGTGTTCTTATCCCTTTTTTGTAGTGTTTTGTAAAGTCCTACATGATTCTCATTTTCTAATTTCTGGTTTGCAGCTCAGAATTATGGTCAGAATAGGATTAGCATGTCAGACTAATGTGGACTGCTTAATCAAACTGCTTATATTTAATAACTTATAATTAAGAATTGAAGGATAATTTTATGGCTTGCTGCTGTCTTCAGCATACCTAGCATTGTTCTTATCTTCAGAGGAAAGATGAATGCACCAAGAGATCCCCAGCCAAGAACAACTGTGACATTTCTGCTAAACAAACTAGCTATCTTCTGGTGAAGATCGCTACCATTATTAGTTTCTCACTGGGATAACCTATCAGATGTTATTCTTTTCGTTTATTATTTTGTCTTAGTAACTCACACTGCTGTTGCTCTGATGGTTCTACAGTGTATCCGAAACCAAGCAGAGTTCCTA
The DNA here is from genome assembly GCA_033441845.1 of Pangasius mekongensis. Classification (NCBI taxonomy): domain Eukaryota; kingdom Metazoa; phylum Chordata; class Actinopteri; order Siluriformes; family Pangasiidae; genus Pangasius; species Pangasius mekongensis. Next base: position 3,070,011 of record JAKKZJ010000010.1, on the reverse strand, counting down.
ACACATCCCTCGCTGACTCTTTAGCACATTGTCTGCTTCTCTCGTCCAACAGAGAGAACGGCACCAGGTGAGGGCTCCTCTTCCCCTTAATGTCCTAAAACAATGAAATTATAGTATTTCTCATTGGAATCAAATAATTTTCACCATAAAGTGTTCTTATTGATTGAAAACCGAAGGTAGAATAATGCATAATACACAGAGCAGAAGGTTGTAATAAACAACCTTCAAAGTGATATTAAATACATATAAATATCCAAATAACAGTCACATAAACACAAACTAACAAAAGAGACCTTGTAAACAAACAAGTCTAAAATAGGCTAGGCTATGCTACGTTCATAACAAGGCCAAAGAAATAACAGAGCAAGAGAGAACAAAACCAAAAATAGGTAACACAGCTACTAATAATAATAGGTAGAACAAATGTGAGATAGCACATTATGCTAAATTCTAAGTAAAATGCTAAGCTAATGACATAACATGAAGACAGAGCAACCAAGAGTGGGCATGCTATACAATGCAAAATTTAACAAGACAATGATGAAGAGCAAGCACATGGAAAAGCGCAAAGACACTGAGAGGAGGCTAAATATACAGGCCTGAAAACAAGCTGCAGGTGTTAGTAATCAGGGAAAGATTTGGGGATACACTGCTGAAGAAAGAAGAGGAAAACAAAAAACATCCAGTGAGCAGCAATTCTGCGGGTGGAAAGACTTGTTAATGAGAGGGGTCAGCGGAGAATGGCTAGACTTGTCTGAGCTGACAGGAAGGCTATGATAACTCAAACAACAACTGTTTACGATTGTGGTGAGAAGAAAAGCATCTCAGGACACACATCAAACCTCGAGGTGGATGGACTACAAGAGCAGAAGTCCACATTGGGTTCAACTCAACATTTTTCCTATCTTCAGCTGTCCTGTTTGTATGAGCCTGTACCCACTGCTCTTGGCTGACAGGAACTGATGGCGATGTGGTCTTGTGCTGTTCTAGCTCATCCACTTCAAGGTTTGGGATGCTTTTCTGCTCACCACGGTCATAAACAGTGATTATTTGAAACCTGTATCTGCATGATTTTATGCATTGTGCCGCTGCCACATAACAGGTGTTCCTAACATTGTACATTTGGCAGAATTGCCACATTTATTACTTTATAAAGAAAAGAATTAGGTTTGGGTGGCTTTAAATAAAAATGTATTTGCTTTTGGTAGCTGAAAAAAAAAACACAGATTTGATAGGTAACTCCTTGCTCTATGCACACATTCACACACACACACACACACACACACACACACACACAGTATACTGTACATATTGCATTTCTATCTCTAATATGAAGTAGCTTAGTGTGCACATTACTATGATGATGACTAAATGGCAAGTTCCATATGTCTGGTAGTGTGTTAACGCCACCTGCTGTGCTGCGTAGCTCCAGCCCTGCCTGATGTGCTCTCTGGCCCAGATGTTGTGCTCATTCTCAGCCAGCGCTTCCACCAGAGCTTCCTGAGCAATGCTTAGAGAAACTCCCGACTGATCCACTGGAGCTGGCCTGTAGCCATTCCACAGTTCGTACCTGCACAGGGGAAAGATTTAGCGTTTGGATGAAGGACAGTCTACTGAGACCTGCCTTTCTCTGATTAACAGTCATACTGTATACCGCTCACTACAGTACAGTCGCCTTTCATGTCTTTATCCTTATACTCAGGGTGGACAAACGCTAAAGTCATAAGCTAGCCCAGCTCCAATGGGTATCTTTCTTTCTTTCTTTCTTTCTTTTATTTCATTTTATTTCTCTTTTTGTGTCTTTTCTTAATGATCTTTAATTCTTTTTGTCTTTCTTTCTTTCTTTCTTTCTTTCTTTTATTTGATTTTATTTCATTTTTCTTTGTGTCTTTTCTTAATGATCTTTATTTCATTTTGTATTTTGTTTTTTTTTTGTCTTTCTTTTTTCTTTCTTTC
>JAKKZJ010000010.1:3049873-3060796 GCA_033441845.1 Pangasius mekongensis | reverse complement strand
GTGTTTGTGTGTGTGTGTGTGTGTGTGTGTGTGTGTGTGTGTGTGTGTGTGTGTGTGTGTGTGTGTGTGTGTGTATACTCTATATACTGTATATATAGAGTAATAATAAATATAATCTGTTATTATTACTGATGTAATACTGAATATATTCATTTTCTTCATAAGAATATATTTCAAAGTTCTGTTCTAATGTTATGTTATATATGATAAAAAAAATCATGTTTTTTATATTTTAAAATGGCCATTTAAAATTTCTATAAGAATTATTATTATTATTATTATTATTATTTATTATTATTATTATTATTATTATTGGTGTTGTTTTGTCTAAAATAACACACTTTATGTTCTGTTATTGTTCTGTTCTATTATTCTTTATAATATTAGATCATTTTAATAAGAAATTAATTTTGTATTTCTTACTTTTGTTGCTGTTGTTATAAATGCTATTAAATGTTATGAAAGTGAATTTTAATCCATGTGTAAATCCAAAAAATGATCAGTTGGTTGCATGTTACTTGTACATGATAATACAAACCCACCAGTGGAGGCCTCGAGTCTCTCCAGTCTGCTGATCAGCCAGTCCAGAGAGCTGGAGAACTGAGAGCAGTTATTCTGATTCCCCCGGATCAGCGCCGCTACGGGAAAAAGCAAGTCAATAATGAGATATTATAATTAGACATGCTATACTAGTTTGAATAATTCACACTATGAATGTATTTTTATTATATTATATTTAAATGTATTTAAATAAAATGTATTTTAATAATAATAATAATAATAATTGTATTTTTGTATTGTATTTTTATACATAAAATGCAGCTCAAAGTGTGTCAATGAAAGAGATAATAATAATAATAAAAATTATACTTAACTATACAACATTTAAACTGAGAATTAAAAAGTTAACTGAGATTAAAATAGTAGGAAAAATATAAAGAAGGAAAATAAGATCAATTAAAACAACTCATTTTGTCTCAAAAATTAGACAAAAAAAAAGAAAAAATTAAGATAATGTATAAAGATAAACAAATCCAAGAAGAAGAGTAACGAATAAAAATAGAAAGAAATTAAAGTAAGAAATAAAAAGTTACAATATTTCATCCCACATCCCAATATTACTGCATCAGTCTACTCCTGTTTGCTTACATCCTATTCCGAAAACTTAGCTTTATATACCATGGAAGTAAATGGTAAAAAGGTACATGGTAAAAAAAAAAAAAAAAACATAAATAAAAATAAAAAAATAAAAAGCAAAATAGATACAACCATAAATAGCAGACATTATAATAATGCTTTTTTTTTACCCAGAAGCTCATAGAAGGAGCTCAGAATGGCTTCCCATGCATCTCCCGCCTCTTTCCCAGCAGCCTCTGCAAAATGGGCTGCACTGCTATACAGGTGCAGGTGATCAATGCAGTGTAGGACTAAAGTAATTACACCCTGAGAGAGAAAGAGAGATGAGCTACACAGATTTTTGGCATACACACATACACACACACACACTAATACTTATTTGGGCTTAGTTTAAAAAATGTAATATCTAAAGTATCAAAAAAAATGTAAATGTGTAACCAATTTTTTATTTATATATTGCACATGCATAAATCAAACACCCATAATCCTTTGCAGAAGATGTTACCTCTTCCTGGAACAGGTTCTGTCTGTTCTTTAGCGCTCTGCTGCTGCTCTGTTTGGTCTCGTGACTCCAGCGGTCGTCAGGCAGCCGGAAATAACCAATCAGATCACACAAACTCAAACGCAGCGTTTCTATTGGAAGATCCATGGCTGGAATGTTGGCTCTGTGATTGAGCTCATCTAATCTCCTGGATAAAATAAACAGTGAATTAACATCATCATCCTTGAGCTCAGCAGTGAACGAGCCATGTGACACCTAGCTACCAAAACAATACATGATATTGAATATGGCGGTAGAGTGAGATAGGGAAATCTGGAATATGTCTACAAGTTAAAGATGGCTGAGCAAAAAAATCTAAACGTACACAATTTTCAAAAAAAAGTAAACTTCATAGCTGAAGACTGTAAAGTTATAAAAGAGAGCAACCGTCATGGATGACCAGAATTAGTTTTTTTCTGTTAAATGTAATATGATGCAATTAAAAGCAAGAGACAATATAAAAATGCAAATTAAAAAAAAAAACAGTAAAAAAAATGAGATGATGGCAAGCATTAATAAGTGTAAATAAATCATTTCCAATATAATAATTATTATAAATATAAGTTGTAATTATCACATTAATCACTGCAAATTTGGTTTAATATAACAAAATGGCTTCCACCCTCATTATTGAACAGTTTATAAAATAGCACTTGATCCAGCGCATCTTGTTATTTAGCATTAGCATAAATAGCCTGTGGTAAGTTCCCCAGTGCTGGAATGTTGTTCTCTTTTGTTTCATTCACATGGCCATGTGCTTTTGTTATGATTCTTGTCTCCACCCCTTCTAGTCATTGATATATTTCTCGATTTTGTCTTTATACACTCTGCTGTGTTCTAGTCTTGTTGTGAAGCCTTAACAATATTATTGAGCCTTTTTGAGCATTATTGAGCCTTGGGTTTCCCATATTCCCATGAGTTTCTCAATGTCTTCTATTTCCTGGTTGTGGATCTTTGTCTTTTTATCTGCATTATGGATTATCCTTGTTTGATGCTGTCTGATTGTGATTTGCCTCCCACCTGGAAGTTTTTATTAGGTTTACCCCAATAAACTACTGTACACACTGATTTTATACACTTGCATCCTGCCTCTAAATTGCATTCAATTTAATGAACTCACATATACTAAATCAAGGACAAGAAATCATAATGTTTGGATATAGGATATAATCTTTTTTTTAATGTGTCGAATGAATAAAATGATGCCAGTGTTTTTGTTTATTTGATTTGCTCTCCTGTAAAGAAAACACGGTTTGAAGGATAAGCTGACCAGTCAGTTATCTGCTACACTTACACTTGAAATGTTGTTCATGATGTCATAAAATCCATAAACAATTGGTCCTCGAAGTAAGCAATGATTAAGATGTGTCTGTTCTGATGTTCTTTGCACAAAAGAAACTTTTCATGGACTTTAAATGGGCAATACTATTAATTCATAAATGGTGACATATTTATGCATTTAATATTGGCCTCAATGGCATTCCATAGTATTTTATGTCTTTTTATAGAAGTAAAATATAAATCAGCTTAACATATTGTGGTTACATCCAACTGTCAGACGGGGGTGCTGGACTTAACCAACTTAATCTACACTCAAGCCGATATCATGCAAGAAAAATGGGCATAATTTTAAGTTTAGAATCGCAGAGACATAACTGAGATATACTTCTGTTTTACTCAAACCCCACCCTGTGTGTGTAGCTCCCAGGTAACTTCTGAATTTCTGGAGTTATGTCTGAGGTCTGAATACAAATATGCACAATGTCGGTATTATGTCCCCACTACGGGCGAGTACCTCACCACTTTCAAAGCTACACAGGACTTAGAATTGATCATTTCTACCGTATAAAGCGTGTAAACAGAAGAGTTGAGCTTCGAATGAGACTGGCAGCTTTGCACTCCTCCGTCTGTGAGCGAGAGAGCGTGAGTCCATCATCCATGTGACCCTCTGAATGGAGGATGGCCTGAAAAAAAGTCAAAAAGCTCCCTGTTATAATAGTAATAAATTTATATTTATATTTATATTTATGACATCTGTGAGAACTGTACAATCTCCCAGATTGCGCATCTCTTTCTGTTTGCCTGTTTATGAGGCTGTGTCTCCTTCCTCCTCTTCGAGTCGCTGGTCTGGTAGGTGAGCCATAACCCGGAGTCCACATGCTGGACTAAACAGATAGAGTCACCATATTTGATCTCCGGTATTCCCATCCCGTCTTTCTTCCGGACACAGAGTGGAAATTCTTGGCCAGCGTCCTACAGAGATACACGGATGGGGATCAGTATCAGGTTATCCTGTTTTACCACATCCAAACGACATCACTTTTTACATCCAACATGAGAAAATATGTTCGATATGGGTGCAGCTGAATTCTAGCAAAAACATCCACAATGATGAAAAAAAAATTTGGCCAAATTGAGTTTTTCTGCCAAAATTTTCTTTTGACAAGTCTACTTTAAGAAGTCTATGTTTACTTCATTCTTATGCCATCATTCTATTAGTCTTTTATTTTTCATTTTTAAATTGTCTCTTGCTCTTATACTACATCATATTAAATATGACAGAGAAGAATATCCTCTATTTCCTTCTTCAGTCTGTATTTTCTATCCCTGATTTTTTTTCAGATTTAAAGGTGGTGGTATAGACACAAAAATATCAATGTAACCTTTGAACCTCAGTCACCACCTCTAAATATAACCCATTGTCAATTTCTCAAATCTGAAGCAAAACTTAACTACTTAAAAAACATAACTAGTTGTCACATGACCTTTGTTGGGCGGAGACAGAAGGCGGTGGATTTGACATCAGCATGCTCTCTGTCCATTAGCAGCAGGCCATGGTCCAGGGTCAGGCCCAGGTATTTTCCAGTGGTCACATGATACAGACGGAATGGCTCCGCCCAACGAATGTGTCTCCCACTCCAGCTACACACAAACAAACAAACACACACACACACACACACACACATTATATCATTATTCTGTATATAGTAAAAGAAGGTTCATCAATCTTGTAATTTACCCAGGTAGTGCTAGAGCTAAATAAAACATTAGCATGGCCAAAAGTTTGAGATCTCATGTACAACAAAGTTTTATCAAAGTAAACTATGCAAAAATATTTAATATTTCTTCACTAACAGAAATCAAACCAATCTTACTGACTCAGAGCAGTAGGGATAATACATACATGTGTAGTGAGAGAAAAACAAACTATTAAAGATTAACTCTGTCATTTCTAAAAATGCTTTAAGACCTAGTAATAAACATAAAATAAAAAAAAAGACCATAGCAAAACCCATAAACTATGGTCTATACTACTGAAAAAAGTGAAGTATTGGATCAAAGTAAAAAAAAAATTGTCAACTTGCTCCAAGTTTTGCATTGTGCTATATAAAAAATGTATAAAAAAAAAAAAAAAAAAAAAAAAAAGCAAGCGGATGCAATTTTTTTTTTTTTACTTTGATCCAAGGTTAATTGTTTTCAGTCCATAATTCTTTGTTTGTTTGTTTTGTTTACTGGTTACATTTTCTGGCCCATAAATTATGCTGCATTTGAATAAACCTCCAAACCACTTCTGAATTTGTATTTGAAAACTCTGGAAGGTCCCTCAACCCCCGAGTTCAGCAAGTAACATGAAATCAATATGGCCGCTCACAGCATCAACAGTAAGCAAAGCAGCACTTCTTAACTTTAAATGAGTTATACCATACACACAAGTATTTGCTTTAGATTAACATACAGACATATTCACTTGTTAAATCTATAAAACTGACTGTACAGTTCACTGTTTTGAGGAGGTAAATATACATTACTCATCACAGTTAGCATCTCTGGCTAGCTTCTTGCTCAGAAAAGTCAAACCATGAAGGCGTCCATGTTTTTTTGCCCACTTTGTAGCTCGAATGCACAGATGTCGAAATTACTTCCCACCTTAATTCACCTCACAGGCACCAGGCAGCTCTAAACATCACACATTAATCCTTGAATGATGTGTATGAGGAAGGCTACAGTAACTCATATAACCACTCTGTACAATTGTGGTGAGCAGAAAAGCATCTCAGAATGCACTACATGTCGAACCGTGAGGCGGATGGGTTACAATAGCAGAAGACCACGTCAGGTTCCACTCCTGTCAGCCAAGAACAGAAAGCTGAGGCTGCAGGGGGCACAGGCTCACCAAAACTGGACAGTTGAATACTGGAAAATGTAGCCTGGTCTGATGAATCTCAATATCTGCTGAGGCACACAGATGGTGGGGTGAGAATTTGGTGCCAACAGTCCAGGCTGGTGGAGGTGGTGTAATGGTGTGGGGAATGTTTTCTTGGCAGGCTTTTGGCCCATTAATACCAACCAATCATCGCTTGAGTGCCACAGCCTGTTTGAGTATTGTTGCTGACCATGTGCATCTCTTCATGGCCACAATTTACCATCTTGTAATGGCTAATTCCAGCATGATAATGCACCAAGTCACAAAGCAAAAGTCGTCTCGAACTGGTTTCATGAACATGACAATGAGTTCAGTGTTCAGTGGCCTTCCCAGTCACTGGATCTGTATCCAATAGCTCACCTTTGGGATGTTATAGAACTAGGGGATCACAGCATGAACGTACACCTGAGAAATCTGCAGAAATTGCATGATGCAATCATGTCAGTATGGACCACAATCTCAAAGGAATGTTTCCAACATCTTGTTGAATACATGCCATGAAGAATTGAGGCTGTGAGAGCAAAGGGAGGCCCTACCCAGTATCAATACAGTGTTGCTAATAAAGTGCTCCGTGAGTGTAGATTAATTAATTAGTATTTAATAGAGTAATGTCTTACTAGAGTATTAATGTTTAAAGGCTAAAAAAATAAAAAGGTCTTGATGGTGGACTCGGACATTTGGCCCGTACTGTATTTGTTGTACTTACGACACACGTAATATCTCAATCCTCCACAGAGAACGAGCTTGAGATGAGACGCAGCCGGCTTCAAAATGGACAGATCTGAAAAGAGAGGATGAGTGTATGACGATGTGTTGGACAAATAAAAGCCACAAAATGAACAAATGCTTTTCAACAACCATTTATTATACCACAACATGGCTGATTTCTCGATTCTAATTGGTCAGAAGATGTTGATTAATTTTCTATGACAGCAGCTCTGACAGCGCTAGCATTTCTACAAAAAACACTTCCCGTTTAGGCCACACCCACTTTTTTTCCCAAATTGTAATCATTGGATTAAAATAATAATATACATTTATTTATTTAAAAATTCCTAGGACCCATTTGTTTCTAACTAATCTGCCACATCAGATACCAGACATCTATAGGAGCCTTGGTCACTGACCTGCGCTCGTCCTCTGCATGTCCGGCAGGTGAAACGGTCAAACACTCATCCGTGTGGCCATGTAGGAGACGTAGACAGTCTCCTCCCCTGAGGTGGCCTGCAGGTCAAATAACAGAAACTAATGCTAATGCTAAACTTGTCTTTAGAAACATCCTTCCTGTCTGGAATACTGTATTCACTCTCAGCTGTAGCTGGATGCTAGGACAGTGGACTTAAATCAATAATAATAATAATAATAATAATAATAATAATAATAATAATAATAATAATAATTTCACACACCTAAATGATTTCACACATAAATACAAAATAGCAGAAAGCACAACTAACGTAATTGCTGAAAATAATACAGATAAAATATCATGCACACTATGTCATAATCTTTTACTATTTTTTTCCTGAGATTAAAAACATCCTTAAAAATTGTGAAATTTACAAACATTGAAACATTTAAGCACAAAATAGCCACATCAACCCCCTTTTATAACTGGATTATTTGGACAGTGTCCCGGGTCATCTGTTTTTGCTTGAGTTACAGAAAATGTAATTTTAAAGAAATTAAAAAGGAGAAATGAATTGAACCTTGAGCCTGAGTCGAGCGAGAGGAAATGGGAGTCACACTCCATAGAGTCTGCTGGAAAGCTGCGTCCACAGTCGTATTTATACGCTCCTCATATGCAGCAGTACCCCACGAGACATGCTGGAGAGAGAGACAGAGAAATCATTATGTGCAAACTCATATTGACAGTTCATATAAAAAGGGCTCTAACCTCAGGTAATAAGAGGAAAGGAAAAAGAAAGACAGATTTAAAGAGCTGAGGAAAAGCTACCAGGTATCTCTCAGAGGAAACGCTGACGAAGATGAGGTCATCACCCACTCTGACCTTCTCCCCCTCTGACCTCTGCTTGGAAGCTGGGTGGACCTTCCACCAACACGTCTCACCTGCAAACACATACAGGTCTCTATAGGTTACTCTGCAGTGGAGTCGGAGTCACAAAGATCCTGCTGTAAACACAAATTACTGGAATTCTCTGAGAATATCAGCATTTGCACATGCATAAGTATTCACCCCCATTTAACTTTTCCACATTTTGTAGTGTTACAGTTTGGAACTGAAATGAAATTAATTGAGATTTATTTATCATGAATTTACACAAAATATCCCATAATTTTGAAGTATATATGTGTGTGTGTGTGTGTGTGTGTGTGTGTGTGTGTGTGTGTGTGGGACTTCATAAATATTCCCTCTCATTGCTGTGAAACCCTTAAATTATTTGTCAAGTGACTTAATTAGATGAACTAATTCATCTACAATTCAAGCATCACGTGATCTCAATATAAATGCACCTGTTCCTGGAAGAGCCCAGAGTGAGCCCAGAGAGCACATACCTAAACAAACACCATCACAAAAAAACAAAGAGCTATCAAAAGTTCTGGAAAAGGGTTTGGTTATTTTGAAAAAAAATATCCAAACTTTTGAGCATCCTGTAGACTGACATTAAATCCACATTATTTAAAAAAATGAAAAGAATATGGCACAGCAACGTCTCTACCTAGAAGTCAGCCAAAAGTCGGTGACCAGGTAAAGGGTGGATTAGTCAGAGAAGAAACCAAGAGGCTAAGGGTGACTCTTAACATAATGCTACCACCACCGTGATTCATTACTTTTTGCCCACTTCAGTATTACGAGCAATTTGGTGCAGACTCATCGCATATAATCCCAATTAAGTCCATTTCAGTTCCGGGTTGTAACCTTACAAAATGTGGAAAAGTTCATTGGAAGTAAATATTTATACAAGGCACAGTAAGAGATTGTTTTCGCGTACGGACACACTTAGGGTCGATGTTACCTGCTACATCCTCCTGAAGGCCAACATCAAACGCCAGCTTGTCAGCCGAGAGGCCTGAGGACGTCAGACAGCTCAAATACTAAAAAACAAAGAACAGAATATTCAACTGCTTCAACTCCGTCACTTGGAATCCAACAACCAATCAGAATGCGGTAAAATGTCACGGGCGCTCTGATTGGCCTACCATGTTGCTGTGGGCGTGTCTGAGCAGCAGCGCCTGGCCGTAGAGGAGAGTGCGATGGCCAGCTGTCTCAGCTGACTGAAGGAAGATAAATATAGTAAGTTATGTTAAGCACATTAGAGCAGGAATGATACATGTTAAAAAAAATGTTTATTCAACGGAGTCCACTACTGGAAACTCATTTTATTTCATCTTTCATTAAAGCCTAAGGGAGTTGTATAAAATATTTCTCAAACAGGACCGATTTTTCAATTTAAAGTGTTTACTTATTCCATTATTGTTTGTTAAAAGGCAACAAATATTAACACTGTATTTTAGAAGCCTTCAGTAAAATTAAGGGCAGGTTATACCACAGCACTGCTGAATTCTCTATTCTGATTGGTCAGAAGGTGGTGATTAATTTTCTATAACAGCAGCATTTTGTTTCATTTCTATAGTAACCACTTATTCAGGGACGTGTATGATAGTCGCTCCACATAAACAGATTTTGAAAATTTGTTTTGCGTAAGGAGAAATTCATTATGCATTTAAGGAAGGAGTCTCCAGTGTCAGTGGTAAAGCTGTAATTTTAAGTTTTCTGACATCTTCAGGATGGGAGTTTACACTTTCCGGACCTCAGTAACATGAGTTTACATGAGTAAAGTCAAGAGAGAAAAAAGAGAGGCTGGTGAGGAAACGGTTTATAGCTGCTATAACATAAGTGAGAACAGGAACTAACTTGATTCAAAGTTACATTAAATGTAACTATAAACTGAAGTGGATTTTTCTGAGATTTAAATATTTTTTTGCTAAATAATGAAATGGTTCTTAGTAGTGGATTCTGTCTTTGTGACACTGCTGTGAATGAATATTTATAATCAGTCAGAAAGCAAAGCTCTGGTCTCCTCACCCCCGTGTGTGGGTCCTCATGGTTGGCGAGCATTTCCTGCAGAGCTCGGACTGACACACACCTGTCCAGCACAAACACACACAGCGACAGATCTGCCGGAACATTCTGAGGAGGAACACACACACCTTAGGATTCCTTGGGGGTTTTTGGATGGTTCTAGCTTTCTAAATGAGTTCTGCTTGGAACCGTTTCTCATTGTACGCTTTTACACTGAATGGTTTTTGGTACTTTAAAATGAATGTTGTGTATTTTTAAAACTCATTTAAGATGCATAATTGAAAATGCAAAATGCAAAAAAGCTTTGTTAGCACCTGGGGAACAAGAAAACTGGCGCAGTAGTCTTCTTCTGACAGTGTGTAATGTTCTTATGTCAAAATGAATGCTCAGGTGTCATTATGTAAGTAACTAGCAGGTTAGCAGGTTAACTAACTGCGTTTAGGTAAAGTGTTTGAGTTTCACCTTGGAGTTTGAAGTGGACTCCAGGAAACACAGTCGGCCTCCGAAACCATCTGCAGCCAAACACAGCTTCTGCTGGAGGGGGACAGCCAAGCAACAGCGCAATACCAACTCATCTGACTGCGCACACACACACACACACACACACACACACACACACTCTATATCAGTATAATTACATCCAATTATACATGCAGCCAAATGTTTCTTTTTATTTGTTGTTTTTGTTTTCCTAAAAAATTAAGGTTATAGTGTTTTCATCTTTTGTAAAAATTTGCATATTCACTTTCTTGTCAGTCTCAGTGAAGGAGGCGTGACCTCTGTATCTGTCAGTGCTAATGAAGGAGGCGTGGCCTCTGTATCTGTCAGTCCTAGTAAAAGAGGTGTGGTTTCATTCCTGTCAGTCTCAGTAAAGAAGGTGTGACCTCTGTATCTGTCAGTGCTAATGAAGGAGGCGTGGCCTCTGTATCTGTCAGTGCTAATGAAGGAGGCGTGGCCTCTGTATCTGTCAGTGCTAATGAAGGAGGCGTGGCCTCT
>JAKKZJ010000010.1:3032544-3043384 GCA_033441845.1 Pangasius mekongensis | reverse complement strand
ATATATATATATATATATATATATATATATACACATATATACACACACATATACACACACATATACACACATATACATACATATACACACACACACACACACACACACATATATATATATATATATATATATTATTTATTTATTTATTTTTAATCTTGTACCTATAAAGTCATCAGCTTTGCTGTTTTCTCTTTTCAATCTTTGAGCAAAGTTGTGTGTAAAAGGTTGTGTAAGCCAAACAGAACTAAAGTTTTCTGTCGGATTTACAAACGTTTCCGAAACACTGATTTTCTTTGTACTCGTGTGCATATATTGATCATCCCTAAAGTGCAAAGCACGTTCCCAGCATAGTTCATTTGCATTTAATGACACCCACAAAACTCACAAAACATAAAAGGAAAAGGCAGAAAGGCAGAAAAGGAAGTTATATTGGATAACTTGTATGCCAATAAAAATATTTAAATGTTTACGGCTCGTCCTCTCTTTATACGGCACCATTTCTTTTGTCATGTTTGAATGATTCGTTTTTATTTGTCTTAATTTAAGGGTTTGTGCTGAAGTGCAGTGCAGTAGAGCAGTAATCCATGTAAATTATATGATTTGAAGTCGATCAAGTCGAGGTTTACATTAGTTAATGTTGCTATGCACAGATTTATACACACTCAGGAACACGAGTAGGATAGGGAAGTTTTTCTGAAATATGAATATGAAATTTCTTGTGAATATGAAACACTTGTATTTATTTCATAAATTCCTTAACCTCAATCAGTATCCAAAGTGAAGCCTTTTGGCTCTTTAATAATCATTTTTCATAAAATGAATTTAAAAAAAACTTGTTAATGGGAATTAAATATCTAAACAAAATCAAATTTGGCATATATTCCCATCATGGTATCCTTACTAGGGGTTAAAATGTGTATAAATACACACACACACACACACACACACACACACACACACACACACACACACACACACACACCTTGTCTGTAGCGAGGATCCTGAAGGATGCGACCACCTGATCTGCCGTGTCCGTGTCTCCAGTCTCTCTGGTCATGAAGTCGATGAAGGACTGGAAGGTTACGACTCCGGTAGTGTTCGGGTCAACCAGCAGCATGATCCGGGCAAACTCCACCTCTCCCTGACACACACACACACACACACACACATACACACAGTAGCAAAGAATCATCCCAAGTATCCAAAATAATAACAATTTGTACTCCAGCTAATTTAAAAATATTAGTATACAGAAACACATAATTTTAGGCATTCTTAATGAAAATATATATCTTTTCATCATTAAAACTAGAATAAAACTGATCATTTTAGCTCTTCATCCGCGCATGAATATTCATCTAAATAGCCTGTTTATACTGTCATTATTGTTATTCTGACTTAGTGCAAAATGTTGTTATTTAATTTGAGTAGATAATTTAACACATAGCCTCACATATATTGACATGAAACGCTACAGTGGATGAGGGTTCAATGATGAGTGTACTGACTGAGTCATGCCTACCAGGTCATAGCCCATTGAAATGAGACACGCCCTAAAATCATCAGTGTCCATCGCGCCATTCTTCTTCTGCAATGTCAGGGTCAAGGGTCAGGGATCCAGAAATGATGGTCCACAGTGGAGAAAGCAAAAGAAGCATTAAAGAGATTGAGAAAGAAGGACAAACATACACACACACACACACACACACAAACACACACACATCAATCAGCCCAGTGCTACACAAAGTTTAGTGCAGGTGAGACAAGTGTATTAGTACTAAAGACTGATCTGAGGACAGTAACAGGAAGATATCTAATCTGAGTACAGTACTGAGGCATTAGCTGAAGTGTTCAGTGAATGTATAATAACTAAAAACTGATCTGAGACCAGTACCAACCTGAAGCATTTAATGAATGTCCAATAACTAAAGACTGATCCTAGAACAGTATCAGGGGATTTGCTGAAATGTCTTGGTGTACATGGAATAACTAAAACCTGATCTGAGAACAGTAACAGAGGATTAGCTGTAGTGTTTAGTGTATGTATTATAATTAAAGACTGATCTGAGAACAGTAACAGAGGATTAGCTATAGTTTTAGTGTATGTTATTAATGAAAGACTGATCTGAGTACAGTACTAGAGGATTAGCTGTAGTGTTTAGTGTATGTATTACAATTAAAGACTGATCTGAGTACAGTACCAGAGGATTAGCTATAGTTTTAGTGTATGTTATTAATTAAAGACTGATCTGAGTACAGTACCAGAGGATTAGCTGTAGCGTTTAGTGTATGTATTATAATGAAAGACTGATCTGAGTACAGTACTAGAGGATTAGCTGTAGTGTTTAGTGCATGTATTATAATTAAAGACTGATCTGAGTACAGTACCAGAGGATTAGCTGTAGTGTTTAGTGCATGTATTATAATTAAAGACTGATCTGAGTACAGTACTAGAGGATTAGCTGTAGTGTTTAGTGCATGTATTATAATGAAAGACTGATCTGAGTACAGTACCCGATCGAAGTGGTTGAAGGAAGAACGGAACTCGTTCATCTGCTCCTGGCTGATGCCTTTGGCGTCACGGGTCAGAATCTGAGTCTCGATCTCATTAATGGTGCGAGCGATGGTGGTCAGAAGCAGCTCCCAACCAACACGGATATGCTGGAGGGAAAGAGGTAATGAATGAACTAATGGATAGAAGACAAACACTTACAAAGGAGCAAAAAGTTCATAATACAAATCAAAAGTGTTTTCGTGAATGATTTTCTAGTTGATATAATAACAAAGAATGGGTGTCGATTTAAGGACCAAGACTTTACTCTCAGGCTATGTTACACTGGCAAGCTTCTTTATCTGGCCAATCAGAGACCAGAATTTCATCATGCGACTATTTTCACTCAGTATATTTTGTAAGATATGGCTGTGACATTACTGAACTTTTTTGCTCATGCTTTTACTCCAGTAAGTTGTTGCTTAAGTGTTAGCATTATCATACGGACAAAATTCATATGGAATTAGTCGTGTGTGTGTGTGTGTGTATACCTCCATGGTGTAGTTGGTGTGTTTGTTGTCGAATATAAGTGACTCCTGGATGAGCTGGTGGTCTCCCTCCAGTTTATCGATGTTGGGTTTATAGCTGACGATCACATGCTCGCATTGCTTCAACTGCGTCATCTGATCCTCCAAAGTCCCACCCAGTCCCAGGGAATATCGGCCAATCTCCTGTCACATCACACAGACGCACACACAACACACCAATCATCTCCTGTCCTTCTTTAAAATTATAACTGAATACAAAAATCGCCAAACCTCTGACCTTAGTACTTTTATTTAATCAGCTATAATTAATTATTAGAATTTAATCAGTAATAAATAATGATTAGAATTTAATTACTAAACCCAGGTTAAAAATGTATTACTCGTAATTTTAAACCTGAATTTCCTTGTTTTGTGTTTTTAAAATCTATATTTTCTTTGAAATTTCTGATTTTTGTTACCTGAATTTGAAAAGGTGAATTCAGACACAGTATATTTAATATCTACGATTCACAGCATTTTCATTAACATTAAAATCCCCTTTTTCCTTTCGAGCATCATAAATTCAACTTCAGGTGCTGATGAATGTGATTTAGCTTCTTATGTTCATGCAAAGGTGTGTTGTAATGGACTAAAAGCAGTACCTCCACCCGGCTCTGGATCCAGGGGCCGATGATGTTGGCCTGGGCAGCAAACTGACGCCGGAGCCTCTCGTTAGCATGCTGTCGCGCTAGTTCCTCCTGCAGAGCACTATCTCTCTGAGGAACCAGCCTCTTCACCTACAAACACACACACACACACACACACACGTTTGAATATATAAACAGATGTACTGAATGTGTCCTGATTTTCAATTTTGTGTATGTGTGTGTGTGCATGTGTGTTGTGTGCATCAAACCTTGTCCCATTTGCTTATGA
Source organism: Pangasius mekongensis (assembly GCA_033441845.1). Lineage (NCBI taxonomy): Eukaryota > Metazoa > Chordata > Actinopteri > Siluriformes > Pangasiidae > Pangasius > Pangasius mekongensis. Next base: position 3,039,430 of record JAKKZJ010000010.1, on the reverse strand, counting down.
TCTCCTCGGTGGTGATGGTGCTGTAGGGGTTGGTGAGTTCGCCACGGATACCGTAACTATGGAAGATCTTCTGCACTTCCTGTTGGATGCCCAGGATGGCCTGTCTCTCTGCGTCCGCCTCCGGTAGAGTGGCTTTAAATTGTTCGTGGGCTGTGATGAGACTCTATACACACACACACACACACACACACACACACACACACACACACACACACACACATACACAAGTATAGGATAATAGTTCAAAAATGACATTTATATGCATTTCCACGTGTGTGTGTGTGTGTGTGTGTGTGTGTGTGTGTGTGTGTGTGTGTGCACCTGGACTTCCTCAATAGTATGCACTATGAACATGTCCTGCAGGTCCTCCATGGCCCCCTCCATCCAGTTGTTGAAGGGAGCGGATCTCTTTGCATACTCCAGGAACAGCTGCTCCACCGTCTCCAGAAGCTTCTCAATCCTCTGAACATACACACACACACACACACACACACACACACACTATTCAGCATAGTTTCCAAACAATACATTCTGTCTGTTAGGAGAAAACACACACCGTACCTCCAGCGCCTCGCGGCGTTTCTGGGTGAGCGTCCCGAGCTTGTCCCAGACATCACAGATACTCTGACACCTCTGATTCACTGCTGCTACATCATGATAGTCCAACTCACTGTCACACACACACATAAACATATACCATTATATTCAATAAACACTTCAGACTATTACGCCTATGTATACACACCAACTCAGACACACACACATACAGTCAGTTCCTTATGAAATCTATTAATTCAGAGTAAACCGTTTTCACGATTTACTGTACAATTTCCAGCACAATTTTGTTGTTGCCGATCGTACAAATATCATATATGAATTCTTTTAGAATGCAAAACGTGATGTCACCAGCGCCCAGTTTAGTGGCAATGAAACCAAAGATGGCCGACAACAAAGTTCTGGCAGTGTGAGAAATTTGTGATTAAAATCTCAGAGCTGCTATGACGCTTGTATAAAAAAAAAATCCACCAATAGGAGGATGGTATAGGACTGTTTATAGGAAAACCATCAACAATGCGGTACTACATAAAGAATAAAACACACTGTCTCAAGCTGTTGTAGAAAAATAATCAACAACAGGGCAGCATGTCCCGAAGGTTCATCTTATATAACAGCAATTTGCCAAATTTGCTAACAAACTTTTCTTTACTAAAAACAGCATGTTTTACTTATTTTTTTATCTGTTTATTGTTACAATTATTGCTGTGGTAAGTCCATGAACCAGGTTACTTCCCATAATAGCAGCTAGAAAGAGTTGTTCCCTCACCAGCCTCTCTTTTTTCTCTCTCTTAAAGTTAATAAAACAGAAAAAAAGACAGTTTAAGTTACCAAGAAAGCACAAATTCCTCTGTCTTCTATAGATAAAACTTAAAGTTATAGCTTTAACTCTGAAACTGGAGACTCCTTCCATAAATGTTAAATAAACTTCTCACAGAAATCACCACAATATCAATGATTAGAAAAGGTTAGAAAGAGAGGTTTTTTCTTTCAGTATCCCTTTTTGCCGTTTCATGCCGTGAAGGTCACGGCCCTTAAAATGTTTAATTGACACCTAAGATAAGGCAAGACGAGGCACAGATAACACACTCTCCACAATAAAGCCTTATAAAGTCACGCTCGGTGGCTTGTGGTGTAAACGGCACGCTCTGTTCCCGACGCAGTCGTAGCTGATGAGCTGCCGCTTTTTGGTTTGGTGTACGAGGTCAACCAGATTAGCGAGATAAGCCACAAGGTGAACTGAGCCTTTAGCTATGTAATGGAGGGAGAGAAAGGTTAGCGCTTATCTTTCACTCAGAATGTGTGCATCATTATCACATACTCACTCACACACACACACACACACACACACACACACACACACACACACGATCATATCCTCACTCTTGAACACACACACAGGCTTAGAGGGAGATAGCATGAGCTAAAACAGGATAGCAGTGACACACAGTGCTGAGAATGCATGTAAGTGCACACAGCGTGTGTAACATAGGAAGTTATTTCAGTCCTGCAGGTCGCTGAAAGGCAAAACATGACACATCGAATCCAAGACATGAAGAGATGAAACATGACACAGAAGCCACTTTTTTCACTGGCTTGGCAAATTACCCACAATCCTCCGCATTGTCAAGCGAGCCGAGCCGTATTTTAAAGGTGCATTAGGTAGGATTAGCCATTTCTTTCAAGATTATGGTTAAGTAGGTGGGTTTGACATTTGAATTATGTTCATAAAGCTCCGCCCCCCAGGATCTACAGTCGACCATAGAGTTCTATAAAAGTCAACCATGAGTGTCTATAAAATGACTGACAGGAGGCCAAACACAAACAAGCATTCCAGACTAAAAAAAAATCAACTACTGCAAATTTAAGTATTCCTGATTTAGAGGTTTGCAAGCCCGATTATGTTTGCAGAGAAGATGAGAAGTAAGTCTATGCTCTATATGTTTAAAAGAAGTTAAAATGATTTATTACATATCAATCTTATTCAAATAGTGCAGTAGTAAAGGTGGGCGTGGTTAAATTATGTTAGTGCAGAAAGCCTCATACAGAGCATTCGAGTGAAAGTTTGAAACACTGATATGCATATGCTTGTGACAGAATGCTGATATTTATCATATAGGAGGAGCTCCAAATAAGTAGCATGCAACGTGGGACATGTGGGCGGAGCTTAATCAATCATCCTGATTACCGTCTCTGACTGGAATCGCCTCTCTGTCAGCATAAAAACCTTCAGTAGCAGTCTTGTGTTGTGTCTGGCAAAGTTTCTTACTCATCTCAAAAGTTCTTTTTTAATTCTTGTTATCGCTATGTAGTGTGATTTTACATTTCATCCCCGTGATCTCAGTAAAATCTGCTGTTTTCTAGTTACGCCAAATCCAAAATGGCATCCTATTCACTTTCTTTGTGCCCTACAAAGGATATAACATAACACAGCCACCTAGTGCCATTACCCCTAGTGTGGAAGGACATTTTACACTATTTGTGTATCCACAGAAAACGCATGGCTGCTTGTGTGTCCTCTGTATTTTCAGTAAAGATAAAAGTATTGGCACCCTCGGCTGTCTCTGGGTGCATGGGCAGCCATTAAGTGAAAGTTTGCTCTTCTTTTATTTCCACTAAAACATTACAGTACTGTCACAGTCACGCTATCATTCAAGTAAACTTGCCATTTTCTAAGAGAAAGAGAGAGAGAGACACACACACACACACACACACATTATAACATCTAAATGTATATATAAATAGATGCATCATTCTACTCACAATAACTGACATTTAGCAGAATGTTAGCACAGTGTTAGCAGTAGAAGTTAGGGGTCAGAGGTCTAAAGGTCATACTTAAGTTCCTGTGCAATAGCAGCGATCTGCTCCACTCTGTCCTGATGAGCCGAGAGATCGCTCTCAAATGCTTCGTGCTTCCTCAGCAAAGCTCGAATTTCCGTCAGTGAAGCAGATTCGTAGTCTTTCTGAGTCAAGAGCTGCTCTTTACCTGTTACACACACACACAATTCAACTGTCTGAATGAAATCCATCTGAATAGTGGGTTTATACAATGATATTTCCAAATGTTCAGGATGCTATGTATTAGTTTTTCCTCACCTGAGGCCCAGGTCTCATGAGTGGTGGCTTTCTGGCGGAATTTCTCAGCCAGGTGGTCGACTCTCAGGAGTTTGCGGATCTCCGTCAGCAGCCACTCCTCGTAGCCTTTCTCCGCCTGCTCCAGGCCCTGCCACGCACTCGCTATGTCCTACACACACCCAAGCACACGCTATAAGGCTATAAGGCTAATATAAACTATAAGGCTCCTGACATTCATCTTAGGAGCAATTTCACAACAAACTGTGTGATAACGTGTTCTCCATGTTAGATTATACAATGAAGAACCTGCAGTTAATGAAAATTACTACCTTCTATATAAGTCAACATTCATGTCAGCGGATCACATTCTTCAAAGTGAGTGACGGTTTTTCTGTCCATTAGCACTTTTCACTTATGTTCTCCCATTGCCACTAACATACTCAATGCTGTCCCGTGGGTTTTGCGACATTCTGTGCCATCCTTCTATTGGTAGCTTTTTCGTCAAATCTCTTTGGTCACAATGACAACTGCAATGCTGGTGAGCATCACATCATGCTTTCTAAGACCGCTGATCTCATCTCATGACCACAAAATTCTTTTACAATGTGCGATTTCTGTCTGAAACAGTAACGCTGGGCCAGCAGTATTACAGCAGTAGTCACCTGCCTTTACCAACCCACATAATTATTTGGATGAGGTGTGCTAGATTTGGTGCTGAATTCTGCAGGAAGGTAAAGCTCTAAGAGCAAGACTTGTGACAAATGTCGTACAGTGTGAACTTGGCTTAATTGGTTCATTCTTCAAAACAGTGACAGTATGACAAATTTATATGTGCAAACAGAAGAAATAACATCACGATTTTACGCTGTAATTTGTGTAACCAACTAACTCCAGATAGCTAATGAAATTTTGTTCCTATATGTAGCTAGCTAGCTATTAGAAAGTAACAAATTTAGCAAGCTAATAAGCTTAGCTAAGTTTAAAAAACAAAAAAGTGGTGATAAATGGCTAAACAGTTTTTGCCAAGGGCAAAATCCACTCCAGGTTTGTTAAATCAGTACATCAGTACATCCAAGGTACACTATATGGCCAAAGGTTTGTGGACACTTGAGCATCACACCCATATGTGGTTCTTCCCCAAACTGTTGTCACAAAGTTGGAAACACACAATTGTCCAGACCTGTTCCAGCATGACAGTGCTCCTGTGCACAAAGTGAGCTCCATGAAGACATGGTTTTCCAAGGTTGGAGTGGAAGAACTCGAGTGTCCTGCAAAGAGCCCTGACCTCAACCCCACTGAACACCTTTGGGATGAACTGGAACACCGACTGCACCCCAGACCTCCTCACCCAACATCAGTGCCTGACCTCACTAATGCTCTTGTAGCTGAATGAACACAAATCCCCACAGCCACGCTCCAAAATCTAGTGGAAAGCCTTCCCAGAAGAGTGGAGCTTATTATAACAGCAAAGGGGGACTAATCTTGAATGGGATGTCCAAAAAGTACATATGGGTGTGATGGTCAGGTGTTCAAAAACTTTTGGCCATACAGTTTAACATATATTACATAAACTTACTTTAAGAAGGCACACTGTAAGGCAGTAATTATTTAAGGAATAAGTCAATGAGTGTTCAGTAAGGAATAAAACACTTGGGAGGCGTGCTGTTAAATGCAAATAATCAGCGACAGGATGGCGTGAAGTTTTTTTGTAACCATCGCAAAGTCAATTATTTTCCTATAACAGAATGTCCTGAAATGCTTCCTTCCTCTCACACATCAGTTTTATTTATTAAACACTGACACATCATACTTTTTATGCCTTATTGTTGTTGAACGTCCATGAAACAAGTTCGTTCCTGTTCTCACTTACGCTATAACAGTTCACATAAACAGTCATTCCCTCACCAGCCTCTCTTTTTTTCTCTCTTGACGTTAAGAAGACTGAAAACGCAGCTTGTCATGTTACAGAGAAACCTCAAATGTAAACTCTTCTGTCCTAAAGATGTCAGAAATCATAAATTTACAGCTTTGTGACTGACTGTTACAAAGCGCTGACACTGAAGACTCCTTCCATAAATATTAAATGAACATTTCATTATAGTAAACTTAATCATATCGATGATTGTGTTTTTCTTTGTTAAACAACTGCATGTTTTTAAGTCTTAGGTTATGGTATGTTGGTCTTAGGTATGTCATGTCCACCATAAAGCTTCCTACAGAAATGATAAAGTACTAGAATGAGTGCATTAATATAAAGCTGGAATTTGCAGCTGGAACTACTGTCAGAGCTGCTGATATAGAAAACTGATCAGCGCCTTCTGACCAATCAGATTTGAGAATTCCACAGTGCTGTGGTATAATCCTGATTGAGTGATTTGATTGTGTGTCTCTCACCGACACCATCTTCCCCTCAGAGGGCATGAAGGCAGGACGGTTGCTGATGCGCAGTTTGGTCTGCAGAGTGTTGAAGTTGATCTCCAGCTGACATTTCTCCTGCACTTTGGGCGGCTTGTGAAGGCGACGGTAATCACGGAAATCCTCGAGCTTACGCTGCATCAGAGCCACGGACTTCTCCGTCACACGGTTCTCCAGCCACGGGGTCGTGCGCCTTATCCACTCCAACAACTGAGGAGAAGAGAAGAGAAGAGACAAGAAAAGAGGAGATGAGACAGAAGAAGAAAAGAGAAGAGACGACAGAAGAAGAGAAGAAAAGAGAAGAGAAGAGACAGAAGAATAGATGAGAATAGAAGACAAGACAAGAGGAGAAGAGAAAAGAAGAGAAGAGATAGAATAAGAGAAGAAAAGAAAAGACAAGACAAGAGGAAAAGAGGAGAAGAGAAGAGAGCGAGATAGAATAAGAAAAGACAAAAGGAGAAGAGGAGAGAAGAGTGTGTGTGTGTATACCTCGCTGGCCAGTCTCTCATAATCCTCCATCAGCTTCTCGTTCTCCTGATTCACCCCCAAAACTTTACAGATTCGGTTAGCAGCAGTCTCAGCCTGCAGACAGACAGAAAAAATGATGGCTGGATGGTTGGATGGAGAGATACAGTAGAGATACACATACTGTAGTCACACCTACACACTATACCTGTTCTGCTCCAGCAAAAGCATGGTAGAAGCAGGACACATACGTCATAATGGCTCTCTCATCAGGTTTAGGAGTGTTCACGATGTCTGGAAGAGAAGAGAAGAGAAGAGAAGAGAAGAGAAGAGAAGAGAAGAGAAGAGAAGAGAAGAGAAGAGAAGAGAAGAG
>JAKKZJ010000010.1:3006007-3024179 GCA_033441845.1 Pangasius mekongensis | reverse complement strand
AAAAGTATTCACTGTTACATAAAGTATATGTGAATTACTAAATACTAAAAGTGAGCACACACACACACACACACACATACTTTATACACACATATACACACACACATTTTATATATATATATATATAATATACATATTGGGAGGTATTATAGGTATGATTTGATGTTTTTTTATACTGAAGCAAACAAAGTATTTAACATTTTGGTCTGTTTTTTTCCTTCCATTCTTTCCCATCACTGTGATTACTCTCCCCCTCCTCCTTCCTCCTTTCTCTGCTTTCTTTCTCTCTCCCCTCTCTCCCCTCTCTCCCCTCTCTGCTCTGAGTGAGTGTAGATGAATGAAGTGGGGAAGTACAGTGTTGAGGCAAATGACTGACAGAGAATTTCCAGTGGAAGTGACACTTAGCGTAGCCATGGTAGAAGTATGTAGGGATACGAGAGAGTAAGGATGAGTGTCAGGGAAGTTATTAATCAATCCAGATGATGCTGCTGGTCCTTTCCCCCAGTTCTCTGGCTGGAGCAGAAGGCCAACCTGATGCTGTAATGGTCCAAAGGAATTGGATTTTGGATGGAATGTCAGACGTTTGTAAAGAACTGATGAATCTAAAGGACAATACTGAAAAATATATAGAATACATGAACAGTATGAATTTGTACCGTCCCCTCTGAAAGTATTGGAACAGCAAGGCCAGTTCTTTTGTTTTACTGTACACTTTTTTTTTTAGACTGGCCAAGTCAATCACCAGACCTTAACCCACCTGAGCAGCATTTCTCCTCCTTTTCAGAAGAGACGGACAGGAGAACCCCCAAATATTTCACACATACCAAAATATTCACACATTTTATAGTGTAAAAAAAAGGATTCGTAAGTTTGGCACAAAGGTTTTTCCAAGGTGGTGTAGGGAGTAAAACATATGATCAAATCAAATCCATATACACAAATAACATGCAGAAATAAATAGCAATAAAAGGACTAAATTCTTTCCTCAGGAACATGGAGTGAGGCAGTGAGCTGCTTAAGCCTGATGTTATTTAATGAGTTGGCCAATGAATCGGTCATTATTTTAAAGCGGTCTACAAAAAAAATAAAAAAATGAAGTTGTGTTTAATATGAAGCATCAGCTGCAGTCTAAAGGTACATGTGTAAAACAGCAGAAGATTCACCTGACATGACACACACATTTCTGCTAAGCTGAGATCTCGAGAATCTTCTTGGACATAAAGTACATCAAGCTCTCACGTGACAGATTAACTCAAACATACACGTGCTTATGAATACTCATGGGGCGGTCTCGTTCTCCCATAGCCCAGCACATGCCCTAGGGATCATCATCCAGTAAGCAGTTAGTTAATGTACTCTCATGGGAATAAGAAAGTACACCCACCTTCTATTCTGTGTTTTTATTTATCAGCACCTAAATAACAATAGTGTGGTCCTCACCAACTTCATAACCCCAGATGACAACAAAAGAAACATAACAGATTACAATATGTAGTCTTTTTTTTTTTCCAAAAAGTAAACCAACATTCAGAAACCAGGTGGGATAAAATAAGCACACCCTATTATTCAGTAACATGTAGAACCACCTTTAGAAATAATAACTCGAAGTAAAGGTTTTCTGTAGTTTTTCAGTCTCTCACATCATCCTGGAGAAAGTTTGGCCCGCTCGTCTTTACAACATTACTTCAGTTCATTGATGTTTGAGGGCATTTGTTTATGCACAGCTCTTTTATGATCCTGGCACATCATTGAGCAGTGAGGTTGAGGTCTGGACTTTCCAAAACCTTGATTTTTTTTTTTTTAATTACGTTAGTCATTCAGATGTTGATTTGCTGGTGTGTTTGGCTTCAATGTCCTGCTGAATGACCCAATTTCAGCCCAGCTTAAGGTGCTGGACAGATGGCCTCACACGTGTCTTAACAGTATTCTGGTAAACACTCTATACATACACTCATGAGTGCAGGAAATTTACGTAAAAAAAAAAAAGTTGCAGCTGTGGTTTCCAGAACTGTAAAATATGGTAGGAACGTTTATTGCAGTACAATCAAATATTTCCCTGCCTGTATATTTTGCAGTAAAAAGACTGTTGTTTATTTACAGTAATGAACACTCAAAAGAAAGACACTACCGTACACTGAAGATCAGATTTTTGCTGTAAAATTAACAGCCAAACCTTGTGTTCGCTTTTATAATATTACTGTTAAATACGTGATATTGCTGTCCATTGCACAGAACCTTTCTGCGTATTTTATGGGAAAATTCAGCCAGCTGTGGTTGCCAGAGATGTACTGTATAAAAAAAGGTTTCCATAACTACGGCCATTTTATTGTGAAATACTGGCAGAGGCAAAACCTGTAAAAGTATTGCCTATAAATAAACGGCAATTAAAAACCAACAACCTACTATAGCGGCGTTATATAAATTCAAAACACAGGTTACTATTGTACTATTACAACTTTCCAAATTTAACTAACACACCCCTGTTAAGAAGAAACTCGCACAACAGAAATAGGAATTGAGGTTTTAATTTCTTTTAAAACTATAGCATAGGAAAAAAAAAACAACACAAAAATATCATATTCATGTTTTAACAAATATAATACAGTTCAGAACTGCTGGTGCTCTTCTTGTGCCTATACCAGGACCTGCTGATAATCCCTGGCTGATTCAACAGGTGGAATCAGGTCTGGTTCTGGCTCGGTTGGAAAACCTGTACTCGCACCGGCCCATTGTGGATTGGATTGTGAATAGCACACACACACACACACACACGCGTGTAGCCCTGATGGACCTTTGCACTAACTTTTAAAAAATGATCATATAATGAAAAGACATTCTGAAATAAAGTAAATGTTGTTGTTTACATAGCAGTACATGTTAAAGTGGACAACTAAGAAAGGTCTGAGGTTCATTTGACAGCTTTCCGTATATCGAATTATTTAACTAACAAATCTCTCTTTTTGAAGAAACCTTGAGTGGTATATCGTTGTTTTTATATTGTATGGTATTTACTCATAAGATGTCCACTGATTTACAAGTAAAGTAATAGTCTGGACATGTACAATTGAAGATAGAGAGATAGATAGATAGATAGATAGATAGATAGATAGATAGATAGATAGATAGATAGATAGATAGATAGATAGATAGATAGAAGTTTGTTTAACACATGGTGGTATTTCAGCACTACTTTTGAAAGTATTGTATACAGCAAAATTGGTTTAGGTTTACAACATGTTACAGAAAAAATAACCAGATTAGTATGTATTACTACTTACAATGTTTTGATGTTTCCACTGACAGTTTTTTTTTTCTTCACTGTTTCTAATAACAGTATTTCACCATAAATTACAAGGACATATTTTACAGTGTATAGTTATACAGCTGACGAGGGATAAGGTAGGTTTTTTTTTAAACCAGTGGTTAGATAACTGCTAGTTTAAAGGATTCTGTTAAATATCTAACGCTGAGGAGTTGATTTTTTTTAATAGAAGTTCAGTTTCTTCTGGTAAATATCTGTTTGAGGAAATGTCAAAGTAACGGAATATGTGGTCAGTCAGATTTAAGACAAAATATTACGCATAGTTTGCATAAAAATATTAAGTTTCTCGGCATAACATCATTTTATAGCTTATAGTACATTTAATTTAAACTAGTTTGAATTATGCAGAGTGAGTGCGATCGATGTGGAATGAATGTGATCCAATTACATTATAAAATGTAATAATCTAAGTAATATAAATCAGTCAGCTTGTGTGTGGTACAGTCGGGCAGTGGGTAAAGTCTCTGCCTCGCAATGGCAGCGTCCTCGTTTTGATCCTGTGCTCTGGTGACTGCATGGACTTCGATTTTATTCCAGGGTTTTTGAAAAACACATAATTAAATCATGTTGGCTGCACGAAAACATATTGTGTTAATGCAGCTCAGGTAATTCGTGTGGAACTGATGCACACAGTTTAATTAAGTAAATTCAGTGAACTTTTTTTCAGTGTAATACACAAGTTTACACACGGTTTAGAAGAGGAAATTAAATTAGTTTGTCTGTTGAATTGGAGGAAAAGATTCCAAACACTACTGATTTGGTTATATTGTTTTCTACTGAGTTATTTATCAGTTTGTTTGCTATTAAATTAATACTCTGATATTTTCTGTCTAATGTTCATTACTTTGTCATATGATGTCAAATGATTTATAAAATGTTAATTCTAGCAAGTCCCACTTAGTAAGATTTAAGTTATAGTGTACTAATTTACCCGATATCCCAGTATACCCTATTATATTATGTAAACTATAGAATCCAAATAATTTAAACTGAGAATCCAATTAATTTAATTTCAAAAATTTCATTTTGCTATGTTAATGTAAATACCACTTCACACTAAATCCATTTATTACAGTTTTAATGTCCTGAAATCCTGACAGTTTGACAGAAGGTTGTTTTTCTTGTTTAAAAAAAAAGCACTCCTTAGTAACTCCAGTAACTCCGGAGTTCTTAGTTCCTGCTGGGGCGGGACGGTGCGCCTCATGAACCTGCGGCCGGTCCTGCTGGGACTTCACTATGGAAGGAAATGGGTGGTGTAACATTGTGAGGTGTTATTGTTGCAAAACTGTCATTATACAGTCCAAAACACAAAATATTATATAATAATAATAATAATAATAATCCGAACAGCATTGTTAACGTAATGTGACATTGTTAATGTAAGGTGATGATAAAAGGATTGAAAGATTAAACAACTTTTTCCAGGGCAACACGCCATATCAGACCTTCCTGTGAGCAGTACCCGCTACTGAAAAGGCCTGGGACTGAAGGGAGAAACAAGAAAGCAGCGGGTCACCGGCTTCATGCAGTTATGACAAGCAAGGGACATGCAACCAAAATATTAGTTATTTAGTTTATATTATATTAATGTTATTTACTTTAAGACTATCTGTTCCTATATTTTTGCTCAACTTAAAGCGAGGTGGTCCGCCACCAAAGGCACCATGTTCTAAGTTGTTTAACACATTTAGATGTAAATATCAGGAAATGAAAGCTGAAATTCTGATCTATCATCTCTTATTCATCTTTTGATCTCCAACTCAAATGTCTTTAATGTATAGCAAAATCAAAAGAACTGGCCTTGCCACTCCAATACTTTCAGAGGAGACTGTAGTACACAAGCTGATGATTTTGAGCAGAACATTGCAAAATTAGTTCAGTCTGTTAGATTGGAGTGAAGGATTCTAATTGCACTGCCGATTAGCCTATACTGTTTTTTACATAGTTAGTTATCACATTGTCTGACGAAGTTAATACTCTAGCAACAGTAAAACCATATTCACACAGGGTGTGTAGCATGGGTGATGACTTGGGTTAGACACTGGGGGGCATCAGCTTTTCTGTGAGATCCCAAAGGACTGTAATACAAGAATGTTTTATTTTTCTTTAACCTATTTAACATATTCTATTGATTAACACTAATATCCCGGTCTGAAATTAGAATATGATGTTTCTAGGGAAAAGAACAGCTAACAGAATCTATTTAAGTGTATGTGCTAGTGTTGGGTTCAAGACCACGTTACCCAAGACCAAGACCATAGCCAATGAAGTCCGAGTCAAAACCAAGTATGATAGCGGAGCAAGATCAACATGAGATCAATGCCACACATGGCCGAGTCCATGTCAAGACCGTGACCAGACACTCAGATGTGTTAAATTGCTGCTTGTAGCATCTTAGGGAGTAGTAGGGTTTTGGGTCTGGGGTGGTGTTAATGCCCCCCATAGATGGCATTTAGCGTCGCATCATGCATACACCAAGACCTCCTTCAGTTCCCTGATAAATTATTTCAGGCCCCACCAGATACATTAGCATGGCACGTAAAATTATGTTCCATGTGTGTGTGTGAAGCACACCTTCTATAAGCTCTAAATCTACAAAGATCTCATGATTGTGCAACTTGTAACTGCACGACAAAATGTTTGTACACTGATATTTATTTTACTCTAACATGGGGAATCAAACACATAGCAATTATTTACTCTCATTGTCTCTTGTCAAGTTTTTAGAAGACGGATCGCAATGGACAAAATGAACAGAGCAAATGAGGCTTAGCAGAGTGAGCTCTTATTCATTTTTTAGTTCTTTCCAGTGTGTATTACTGCCATCATCATGAAAGTTTTGGAAAAAGATTTAGCTTGGCACCTACTGTGGTGGAGTCTGGAGCAGATTTCCTCATCATGTTCTTGGACCCCATCTAGCAATGAGTTACACACTGAGGGGCATTTATAAAGGACACTAGTGAAGAGTTTGTTCAGCTTGGCTGAGAGGGGCGTGTTTTTTTTTTTTTGGGGATTCCAGCAGTTAATCACTCTCACACAACAAAAAAGAACATTGCCAGAAATGTACATTCACATACTCATGACATGCTGAAGTTGGGAAAAATAAAAATCTAAGTGCTGTGTTGCTCTTTCTGCTGCCAGTAGCTCACACAAACTAATGACTCTATATGGGTGGACATCATAAGCAGCATTCAAAAGTGAAGCCAAAATGTCTTCCCACTAGTCCCAAAGGCCCACTAGTGGCTGACTGCAGTACAGTTTTTAACCACACCCATTCCCATGTTAGTGAACAGGATAGGACCCAAACTTAGATTTTAAGTTACATATCCACTGACCTTGATATCACCCCCAGTATATTTCCTTACGATAAATGTGCTTTATAAGAGTTATGATGAGATGATAAATGCTACTCCTGAGATACCAGTGATCCTGACCCCTTCTGCTCTCTGGACCTGCCTGATTCATCCTGATGCCCTGCCCCTGGTTGGAGTTCTTATCACCTAAAAATGATTCACTGCTGCTAAGGATGGCCTCACATGGACAGCCTAAAGATCACCATGTGATTAATGTGGATGGTACCACATAGAAACCATAAACATGGCTGTCATTGTTCTTCCTTGGATAACTTTAGGACTGCAATTGCTATGAGTAGTTTTGCACTCAAGCCTCCATCATTGAACAATTGATAACTTCAACAAAATAGACTTCAAATTAACACTATAATCAATTCTGAAATGACTCTGATTCTCATATTCATGAATTGCTCAAGAGCTTGCAAGTCCCTGATTAAACAATTGCACTTTTTGATTATAAAGTATACAATTATAGAAGGGAAATTTATTTATTTATTCATTCATAATGCACTATCCAATATCACCCAGATGAGGATGGGTTCCCTTTTGTGCCTGGTTCTTCTCAAGGTTTCTTGCTCATGTTGTCTCAGGGAGTTTTCCTTGCCACTGTCGCCTCTGGCTTGCTCACTGGGTTGCAAATCTGAAATTTGTATATTTCTGTAAAGCTGCATTATGACAATGTCCATTATTAAAAGCACTATACAAATAAAATGGAATTGAATTGAAATAAATGGGCATGGTTGATGAGGTGATTATAGTTTTAGGTTAGGTTAAGAACCTAACACATGCAAGCCAGTTGTACAGGTATGACAGTGTCCTTCTGCCTATGGTGGCAGAGCCACCTATGTGCATCTCATGAACACCTGTGGTGCTAGAAAGAGGCCAAAGGGTATGACTTTGTTTTGGAATGCCTGTCCTTGCATAATGCAATTTGAGATGGAGTGTTGACTGGAGTGGCTGACTGCTTTATGTCCCAGGGCGCCCTCATGCTAGTGTTGTCTTCTGGCTCTCCCTTTTAGTTACGTTGTCATAGCTAGTCTTGCTAGTCTTGCTGGAGTCCCTGCTTATACTTTGCACACAATGTACATCTTCTGTTTACAGCACAAGAGCATACCTAATAATCTGTGTTTGCTCTGTCTCCCCCTGTGAAGCTAGACATGTTACCCCTGATGTCTGATGAGATGCCTGCCCTCAAGACCTGCCTGATCCATCCTGATGCTCTGCTTGGAGCCTCTTTCACTGGAGAATCACTCACTGCTGCTGAGGAAGGCCCCATATGGATAGCCTAAAGATCACGGTGAGATTGCTGTGAATGGAACCACATGGTTACCCTAAAGAAGGATTTGGATGTTCTTGCTTGGAAAGCCTAAAGACAGTGGCAGCTATGTATAGCAAGCCTCGAGGCATAACGAAACACAAAGCAGACAGTTTTTCGAGCTGCTGCTGGTGCTGCTTGAGGAGCGTTCTGTCACAATTCCAGGGAGTCGGGTACAAGTGCAAGACAGGAAAAGAACCATAAAAAGAGAACAACTAAAACAAAGGACTCGACTATAGCAAGACAAAGCAAGGCAAGGGAAATTCAACATGAAGACAAAATCTACTCACAGTGCAAATATGACAACATACAAGTTACCATACAACATATAATGCTTGGCAACTAAGGAGGGAAAACACAGAACCTAAACAGGGTAACTAATTAGGGGAACACAAGACAGGTGTGCACAAACAAGGGAGGAAGTGGGGCAGACTACAAAGGAAGAAATAAAAAAATATGAGTAAGTGTGCCCTCTGGTGGTCTGGGGGGGGAGGAATTGTCCATGGTGAATATACACAGACTTCACAGGTTCATTTCTGACACACCCATAGGTCCATAGTTTGGTATGTCTGTCTTAAACCATTTGAAAAATGGGCATTCCATTTTTTTCATATATTTCCCCAGATGGCTAAATTCAGCTGCCTGAATTAGCCAATTCAGTTTCTGCTAGTAAGTAGGCTGGTTTAACAAGTCCTCTCATCTCATCTTAACCTTGAAACTGCGCAATTTTGAAAGCATTACCCATATCATTCTTTGCTGTTTCTGTCTCTCATTTTCTTTTAACTGCTGCGGTGTTTTGTCATGGCAATCTTAGACAAAAAATAAAAGAGAGGCAAAGACACAATCTCTGAGTTAATGTTCTACTTCACTCACAGCTGGGGAAGCAAATCCATAAATCTTCCATTCTGCTGAATTCAGCAGTTAGTTCTTATCACACAATTTACACTCTTACTGCTACAAAAGACAAATAACTCTTATTTTATTGGCAGTGGCGAAGGGGTTACATCTTTTTTGTTATTACAGCCCACCTCACACTCATGAAGCTCACATGGCCTTGCTGCCATGTTCTCACTCTTATTATTCTTATAGGCGCCAGTCTGGGACAAACTGTTGTCTCCAAGTCTCTCCTTCCTCACCACAACAGGTCTTATCAGCAGAAAACCTAAATCAGCAGAACACTGACCTAATGCTTCCTCCTTCCTCCTTAACTTGTACCAACACAATTGCAACCGGGACAATAGTGTCTCAAGGCTGTCATTGGGCTATGGTGGAACAGAAACCATCTCTACACACACACACCTAGAACTTTCCACCAGTAGGCACAGCACTTAAGCATAGTATCATAGCACATAGCACTATTTGAACTTCTAATAATTGACATCTATAGTAATTAATATTGAGCCAGATAAAAGAACAAAGTCAGCCCTCACAGTGTTAAATGCAATCTGACTGCCGAATTAACGTCAGCCTTTTGTAACATGTAAATTGTGAACTACAATAAATATTTTAAACTAGCAATTCATTTCTCAATTGTTCTTTGCATTTTCTCTGGCTGATCAGACCCAGTGAGCACAAATACATCTGGAAGATGTCTGTAAAAGGTAAGGACATCTGTGATGTGCTGCATTCTATTTTATTTTGGTCATCTTATTTTGATATTGCTCTACATTGTACACTATTTATCGCTGAATAGGAAACAGTACACAAACTAAGTTACATGTTAATTATTTACGAACTATGGTGTTATATTTTGGCTTTGACAGCATTAAATGCCAAGATGTAGATAGAGCAAGTGAAACATCATGTATGTGTCCTGTCCCATGTGTCTTGTCCCAGAGAACACAGTATAAAACTAAATGCATATAAAATGTATTAATTTACTGTCTAGTATAACTACGGAATCCATTTAAAATTATTGTTGCAATAAAGAACAAAAATATTGCAATTATTGTTACAGTAAGAAGATATTTTTTTCCTTTAAAGAGAACCTAACAAAACTAAAATTAAATATAGAGTATACAAATGTGTATAAAAATACTACATTATTAAAATGGTTTAGGTGATTACCCTATCTGGGGCCTTTATGCATGTACAGCCACATGCAACAGTTGTAATGTAATATATGTAATAAATGTGATGTCTAATTAAATATTCATGCTCTGGACAGGCTTTTGCTGGTGTGGCTCTCAATGAGGGGCTCACATATGCAGCTAGAACCTTACCACTCGCTGCAGTATGTCCCACATCATATGGCCCACTTCTTGGTTAACCCTCTCGATCTGCCCGTTGGCTTGGGGGTATATCCTGACATGAGGCTGACAGATACTTCCAACTTCTCCACAAAGTTCTCTCGCATTCAAGATGTGAACTGGACTCTTCAGTCACTTACTATGTCCTCAGGAATGCCAAAGTATCTGAATATGTGAGTGAAGATTAGCTTGGAAGTTCAAAGGCGAGGGGAGACGAAGGAGGGTAATCAGGCAGAGGGACTTTGAGAACCAGTCGATGACCACCATAAAGATTGTGTTACCTAGGGATAGAGGAAGATCTGTGACAAAGTCTATGGCAATGTTGGACCATGGTCATTGGCATGGGCAGTGGGAGGAGTTTACCTGCAGGTAGGGTCCTAGGTACCTTGGCTACAGGAAGAGATCTACCTGTGAATGTCAGCGAGCATGTGTGACCACCAGTATTTGCCATGAATAAGCTGATGGGTGTTGCAGGTCCCCGGATGTCCTGTGGAAGGTGAGGTATGTGCCCATGTGATGAGTTTGTTTCTTAACTGTGAGGGCACATATTGACTGGGGGTTTTCTGCCCTGGATTATATCCAATATCCTATATGCTCTATATCAATCCTGGATTATAGAAGAAGGTGAATTCAAATCTTGAGAAGAACAATGACCACCTTGTCTGATCTGAGTAGAGCCTTTTAACCATCATGATGTACTCTAGATTTTTGTGGTCCAAGTATATCATGAATGTTTGTTGGCCCCCTCCAATGATGGCAGTGATGCCATTCCTCCAAGTCCAGTTTCACTCCAAGGTGTTCTCTGTTGCCTTCTATTCAGCCAGGGATAATTTCTTAGAAAAGAAAGCCACTAGATGAAGCTTGGGTTTTGTTTTTTTTGCCAAACCTCTGTGACAGCACTGCCTCCACACATGTCTTCGAAGCATCCACTTCCACTACAAAGGGCCTGAATGGATCTGGGTGCTTCAAGATAGGGGGCCGATGTAAACGCTTCCTTTAGGTGTTGGAATGGTTAGTCAGCAGAAGGGTTCCACTGAAGCTTCTTTGGCCCTTACTTGAGCAAGGCTGTGAGGGGCATAGCGATGGAGCTGAAACCTAAGATAAACCTTCAGTAAAAATTGGCAAACCCCAGGACCCTCTGTAGCTCTTGTAACTGTGGTGGGGATAGGCCAGTTTGTTACAGTGGTGACATTGTCCTGGTCCATGAGAACTCCTTCCATATTGATGGCATAGCCAAGGAACAAGAGAGTAGTCAGGTGGAACTCACATTTCTTTCCTTTGACGAAGAATTTGTTTTTAAGAAGCTGTGTTAGAACCTTTCTGACATGGTTTACATGGATTTCCTTGGATTGGTAGTAAATGAGAATATCATCAATGGTGATGATGCACTTGCCTAGCATGTCTCGGAGGACATTGTTGATGAGGCATTGGAACACAGCTGGAGTACAAGAAAACCCATATGGCATGATGCAGCACTTGAAGTGGCTAGGTGGTGCTGGAGGCCGTTTTCCACTCATCGTCTTCATGGATACAGATGAGATTTTAGACACTGCGCAGGTTGAGCTTAGTAAAGATTTTAACCTCTGAGTTGTTCCATGGCAGTGGGGACCAGGGGCAGAGGATAATGGTACTTGACAGTTACTTGGTTTAATCCACAACAATGCATGGATTGAGATCCCCTCTTTTCTTTTCAACAAAGAAGAACCCAGCAGATGTAGCAGGTGGAGGGACAAATGTACCCTTGTTTCAGGGCTTCCGTAATGTAGTCATCCATGGCTTGAGTTTCCTTAGCTGAGAGGGGGCAGATTCAGTTATGAGGAGGCATGGTGCTGGCCATGATCTCAATTGTGCAGTCATACGGCCGGTAAGGAGGGAGGCCGTTAGCCTTGCTTTTGCTGAAAACTTCCTTGAGGTCCTGATACTCTGGAGGTATTTCCATGTTAGAGCTGGCTTCATGGCTCTCAACTGAAGTTGACGCTGCAAGGAGGGAAGGGACAGTGTGGGACAGTGGGAGGGAGTAGACAGGTGTTAAGGCAGTGTGGTAACCAGTGGAGGTTGCTAGTAGAGAGGTTTGCTCCTGATGGAGAGCACTGATTTGGAGGAGAATGGACACTGTGCGATGACAACCCCCTCTCTGATAGGTTCACCATCCAAGGCTTGGATGTGCAGGGGGTAGTGGAGTAGTTGGATAGGCAGATTCTCGAGACGAGGGAGCTGTAAACAAAGTCGCCAGCCACTCCGGGTTCGATCAGGTCTGAAACAGTAGAAAGACTTTCGGAGCCCTATCTGCACTGGTATGGGAAAAGTTTGGTGGGAGATAATCCTAGGAACACTCGCTGTGTTGAAGTGAGAAGGCAACTCGCTCAGAGGTGGACTGTGAGGGCCTGGGCTTGGGACAGACTGGGCACATTGCTAGTTGATGTTGGAGACTGGGGCAGTAAAATCACAGCTTGTGTTTCTGATGCTACCTTTTCCACATCGTTCAACTTGGCTTGTCCTAGCTGCATAGGCTCAGACTTGCTTGGACTTCTGTGATGGGAGTTATTTGGGATTTTCCCCTCTGGCTCTTCAACAGGTGGTCAAGGCAGATGAGGGAGTCTAGTGAGGTTTGATCATAACAGCATGCAATTTCTGTGAGAATATTCCAATTTAAGCCCTGCTGTTACGCTGCTTTGAGCACCAGTTTATTCGAGCTGCTGCCAGCGGCTAAGGTGGGGAATGTCCTCCATGATTAAGCGAAGTATTCTGTCAGGCGGCAGAGACGTTGAAAAAATCCAGATTGTACAGTATATAGTATATATTTAACATTTAACATGTATATAGTATATATTAACATCATTCAACATCTAGTAAATGTATTTATTAAGGATGGAACCAAAATGTGCGCTGAAAATGGTCAAAAAAAAAAAAAAAAGAAAAAAGGAGGGTCTTTTTGGGGTCTCGGAGACCATAGTCACTCTTCGAAGGGTTAAACAATATGATTAATGGTGTTTTTTTTTTTTTGCGTCATCTGTTTTGACTTCAAATTACATGAAAACTGTTGGAAAAATAGGATATCAACTTGTCATTAATGTTTCAGAAGTCCTCTACAAAAAAAATGACACACATTTTATCCTTGGTGCCTCAGAGACCCTGTGAAAAAATATGACCAAATGCTGCAATTATTTCCCTTTTTACACCCTGATTGTTGTTCAGATGAAGTAGGGATGGCCCTCTCACAATGTGGTCACAATTTTCCCTGCCATAATGTCCTTGAAATCATTTCACATGATCTCCCGTGTCCTACAATTTGATGACAGGGATACAAGAGGACATAGAAGGAAAATGATAAATTGAAGGAGGGTATGCGTTCTTCTTCCCATAACTGTATATTGTTGCAAAAATGCTATAGTTGTTGCTTGTAGTTACTGAACAGGTTTATATACAAGTTAATATTAGACTGTAGCACTTTATTATATTTAGTTAGTGGTATATTATTTGTACAGTTTGTCTGCATTTTTGTCTTAACATATGAATAAGATAAGTAGTAGGAACAAGTTCTGTATATAGTAGTATTACTTTGTATGAAAATATTTATAACAGAAATAATTGGTGTATTAATTTATTTATTTGTTTAAAAAATATTACTTTTAAGTCAATCTTAATTGAAAAATTTCCGTAAGCTTTCCCTACAAGTGCTTATTTTTATGAATACATCACTATGATTCACTGTGCTTTACATAACAATGCTTGGAAAGGTGCATGTTGCTCGGACAAGTAGGCAGAGATCAAAGAAAATATTTCTATTTATATTTAGTCATTTTTTTATATTATAACTATAGCAATATAGAGAAATTGTAAATGTCTGAAAACAGAAAGTAAATATAGTTACAAGTGACAGTTGCAAAATAAAAGCATATTGTTTTTAAGCAATATGTTTGACTAATCACAATGTGCTGAAGTAAAAAAAGCCAAAAGTATGTCACCTTCACACTCATATGTGCTTGTTGAACATCCCATTCCAAAACCACTGCATTAATACTGAGCTGTTCCGCTCTGCTGTTATAATGAGCTCCACTCTTCTGCGAAGGTTTTCCACTAGATGTTGGAGCGTGGCTGTGGGGATTTGTGTTCATTCAGCTACAAGAGCATTAGTGAGGTCAGGCGCTGATGTTGGGTAAGGAGTCTCCAGTTCCAGTTCATCCCAAAGGTGTTCAGTGGGGTTGAGGTCAGGGCTCTGTGCAGGACACTCGAGTTCTTCCACTCCAACCTTGGAAAACCATGTCTTCATGGAGCTGTCCACTGTTCTGTTCACTGTCATGCTGGAACAGGTTTGGGCCCTTAGTTTCAGTGAAGGGAAATTGTAATGCTACAGCATACAGAGACGTTCTATACAATTGTGTGCTTCCAACATTGTGGCAACAGTTTGGGGAAGAATATATGGGTGTGATAGTCAGGTGTCCACAAACTTTTGGCCATATAGTGTACCTCTAAGAATGTATATTTGGAAGAACAGAAGCATTTGATATATAAACCATGCAGCTCCAGTACAGAAATAAAGATGCAAAAACATCAGAGACTAAACTTACGGTGGCCGACTGATTACATTTTGGGATATTTTGTAAATTTAATTTGGACTGAAATACTCATTTAAGGGAATTCTGGGAATGAAAGGTCATGCCACAGTGCGACACAATGACACGGAGACTGAAATATCTCCTGGGATTAGAGAAGGATTAAGTGAAATTTCACTGGTGCAATTTAACCACTTTAAATAAATAAATAAATAAATAAAAATGGTTTACCAAACTGTACCTTTCCTTGGTGCTCTTATCTTTTGAACCTTTAATATGAATTTATCACCTGGAAATGTGGATATTGTGTACCGTTAAACAAGATGTGAGATATGTCATTGGACCATAAATAGAGTAAAGCTCTAAAGTAAAGGTACACTACATCTAGGTAAAAGATATACAGTGGGGTCCAAAAGTCTGAGACCTCTAGTGAAACTGCTGCTATTTTGCATCTTTTTCTTATTCAGTACAACAATTTTCATTACAAATGATATTACTGACAACAACTTGAGTGCAAAGTAAAACTGGTGAAATATTTACATGAATTTCAGACTTTCTTAGTATTCGGTTCATCCCCTTTTTGCTTTAATGACAGAGCGCACTCGAGCTGGCATCGACTCCACAAATTTGTGCAAAACCTTGTGATCCATTTTAGATCAAATGCATCTGAGTGTCGTCTGAGCAGACGCTTCAATAGAAGAGATTAGACATGAGGGAGATCGGACCTTTTGTACGAAGCAGTTAACGTGATAATATCAATATCATACATCTGCTTAATATTTAAATAGGGACCTGAAATAGTGCAGAATCTTGAATATTAAATATTATTTTAAATAATTCAAACTTCTGAAACCTTCTGTTTATTTCCAGTTTTAAATGGAAAAAAAAATCAGGATTTTCAGTGTGGTCTCAGACTTTTAGAAAATGTTTCCCGGTGAAGGTATACACACACACACACACACACACACACACACTCCAGCGACTTATTGCAGGATAGTGACGCAAGTCATGTGCAGTGTGTGGGACCTTGCGCTGTTGTTTCTCCCAGGCCGGGTCCAGCAGCAGGTCTCGGTCCCACTCCTCCTCCTGTATCATGTACTCTTCCTGATAGAAGCCGTTATCGTACGGTACCGAGTTCTCCATCTCAATCATGTCGTCTTCCTCCGGTACGCGCGCGCTCACGTGTATCTGTTTTTTTTTTTTTTTTTTTTTTCCTAGACTTATTCTCTGTAACAGCTCTTTAAACCCTCGAGTGTATCTACAGTCTGGTTTTCCGCTTTCAACCCTTCTTGATCTTCTTCTTTCTTCTTGATTTTCTTCTTGATGTTCTTCTTTCTCTCACTCCCGCTGTCCTCCCGACCGGCTGGCCACGCGCGCACCGGCGCAGCTGTCAATTAATACCGACAGGTCACGTGATCTCTCTTTTTTTCTCTCTCGCTCTCTCTCTCTCACACACACACACACACTGTTTAGACTGTTTTATGGATGTATGATATGTAAAGAATAAAACACTTGGTGTTCTGCTGTTCTAAGAAAATAATCACGGACAGGGTGGAGGGATGAAGCAAAGTTACTGACAACCAGCCCAAAGTTACTTATTATCCTATAACACTACTTCCTGAAAAGTTTTATTCCTCATAAACCACAGCAATTTACCAACTATTACAATTATTATTTATTGAACGACACGTCACCCTTTTTATCCATTTATAGTTACATTTAATGTTCTAACATGTAACATCTGCAGTTCTTGTTATCACTTACATTACAGCAGCTATAAACAGCGGTTCCTTCAAGTTTCTCATTTTTTTCTCTTTTCACTTTTTTCTCTCTCTAACTCTCTCATGCATGCTCTCTCTCACTCTTTCTCTCTAGCTGTCTCTCTCTCTAACACTCGCTCTCTCGCTCTCTCTCTCTCTCTCACTCACTCACTATCTCTCTCTCTCTCGTTCTCTCTAACTCTCTTGCGCGCGCTCTCTCTCTCTCTCGCTCTCTCTCTCTCGCTCTCACTCACTCTCTTTTCTCTCTCTCCCTTCTCTCTCTCTCTCTCTCTCACTCACTCACTCACTCTCTCCTCTCTCACGTCTTAATAGAGTGTCATAAAAGACACAAGAGAAACAAGCACGAAACAAAGCCAGTCTTTCCAAATTAGGTCGTGTTTTGTCATGTATTTATTATGGATGCATGATATGTAAAGAATAAAACACTTGGTGCTGTGCTTTTCTAGCAAAATAATCAAGAATGGTGTGATGAAGTGACGTTACTGCGAAGTTACCTACTTCCCAAAATGTTTTGTTCCTCATATATCACAGCACCACAGCAATCTGCCAACTATTACAACTATTATTATAAGGTTATTTATAGTTACTTTTATTTTTAAACACTTAAAGACATGGAGTTATAGGAAAATATTAACGACAGGGTGGTGTGTTGAGTCACTGTTACCACCTCAGAATTGATTATTTTCCTAGAACTGCATGTCATGCAGTGTCTTTTTCCTCTTATAATAGATATTTAGAATCTGTATTTAATAAAGAATGACACATCACACTTTTTATTATCAGTTTATAGTTACATTTAATGATGTGAACGCCTGCAGTTCCTGTTATCAATTATGTTTGCAGCTCTAAACTATCATTCCTTCAACTCTCCCTCTCTTTCTCTCTCTCTCTCTCTGTTAAAAAAGTACACGTTACATAATAAAATTAAACCATATGCACTGCATGTGACAAATGTGTGAAGCATGACGTGTAAAGTGTATAAAAGCCACATTTTGTGAATTATGTGATTATTCCCATGTGATGTTTTTGCAATGGTTGAGGATCCTGTGGTTGTAAACGCAGTTTGATGCTAATTTGATGATCTGTGACTTTCAGATGAAGACAGTGTGCAGGACACTGATAAAGAAGTTCAGAACGGAGTGCAAGATTTATTCAGCGGAGACTTGTGTTCCTTGAATCTCCTTCCACTAGAGGGCACTCACACTATCTCACACCCTCTGACCCTCTCACACACTCTCATACCATCTCACACCCTCTCGCACATTTTCACACATTCACACCCTCTCACACCCTCTGACACTCTATGACACAGTCTGACACCCTCTCACACACTGTCTCACACTCTTTCACACACTCACACAGTCTCACACCCTCTCACACACTGTCTCACACCCTTTCATACAGTCTCACACCCTCTCACACACTGTCTCACACCCTTTCACACAGTCTCACACCCTCTCACACACTGTCTCACACCCTTTCATACAGTCTCACACCCTCTCACACACTGTCTCACACCCTTTCACACAGTCTCACACCCTCTCACACACTGTCTCACACCCTTTCATACAGTCTCACACCCTCTCACACACTGTCTCA
>JAKKZJ010000010.1:2994278-3005907 GCA_033441845.1 Pangasius mekongensis | reverse complement strand
TTTCACACACTCACACAGTCTCACACCCTCTCACACACTGTCTCACACCCTTTCACACACTCACACAGTCTCACACCTTCTCACACACTGTCTCACATCCTTTCATACAGTCTCACACCCTCTCACACACTGTCTCACACCCTTTCACAGACTCACACAGTCTCACACCCTCTCACACCCTTTCATACAGTCTCACACCCTCTCACACTGTCTCACACCCTTTCACACAGTCTCACACCCTCTCACACACTGTCTCACACCCTTTCACACAATCTCACACCCTCTCACACAGTCTCACATCATCTCACACCGTCTGACACCCTATGACACTGTCTCACACCCTCTCACACCCTCTGACACTGTGTCACACTATCTCACATCATCTCACACCTATGACACTGTCTCACACCCTCTCACACCCTTTTAACTGTTTTATTCCTTTGTTAGGCAAATTAAAAAATATATATAATTTGCTTCAAGACTACAGCATTCAGCATCTAAACAGCACAAGGGAAAGAAATCCACTTAAGGAAGGCACATTATTTTTATTTCCATAGAAAACACGACACTTTTAAAAAACATTTCCATAGACACAAAAAAAAACACAGACGTTTTGACCTCTTCAGATAAATAAAATTGAAACCCAGTAACAGAAAGAAAAAAACCATTTGGTCACGCCAGGAATTTTGGTTTTGTAAGAATGTCTGAACTTCTGGTTGAAAGCTCAAACCCTGCTTTATTTCTGTATATAAAATGGCTCCATTGGTCAGAGCTGAACTCTTAAATAAACATTGAGTTTGTTTTATTCCTTTATTTTTTTAATGTTTGGAGTGCTTGTCTGCATCAGTGGTTAAAGTTTAGACTGTTTAAAGCTGTTAAATCTGTTGTCTTGGACAGCTGGACATTTCTCAGTGTGTTTGTGTGTGTGTGTAATGGTGACCATTTCCACATGTGAAACACAGACTCATGGCCGCTCTAAAACTAACGAGCCAATAAAATGGGAGATTGTCAGTGTACTGAAAATGTGAAGGATGGAGGAGTGGAGGAGGATTAGGAAATGTTTCTATTCGTCATTCTTTCTCGCTGAGTCCGCAGGGTCTCCTGAACTCCTGCCCTCTCTCGTGGATCCATTTGTTCGACACTGGGATGAGAGAAAGAAGAACATCATCATGAAGGAAACGAACAGAAAAATCTTGAAGCCTAACACCAGTGGGTCAAAGTGGGGTCCAGGAAGCAAGGTCGGGGATTTTATTTTATTTTATTTTTTTTTTACACAATCCAAGTTAGTATAAATAGCAGCATTAGTATAGTTAATGTAGCGCTGAGGCCATTTTACTGGACCCTTGTACTGAATAATCCAAAAAAAACCTCAAAACCTCAAAAACCAAGTCAGCTTATAATGTCCACTAGAACCTAACGTGTTCTGTCATTCTTTTTTCTACATAAGCTCTATTTCTTTCAGTGCGATTGTTCCACCACTTAACGAGAACCTGGATTCCTCTAGAAAAAAATTCAATTCTAATTGATTTCACACTTTTTTAAAATTTCATTCAACTCACCGTAAGCGTAATTTATTAATTATGAGGTAAACTTTAAAATGTATTTTCCCCCCCAGATCTATGAATGAAAATCAGGTGGATTCAAGTAGAAATTTTACTACTGTGTGAAGAACTCACTCACCCCATTTGCTGCCCACCAGCACGGGACAGGCCGCGTGCCTCGTGCTGTAATCTCCCTCCCCACTGGAGAACAGATTATACCAGAATACTGCTGTTCCCTGCAACACCACACGTTAAAACACTCAGAAGTAGTAATATAACAACTAGTGTTAGATAATTCAGTATATATTGTGAGAGTAGTGAAAGATGAGTCCTGCCTTTTTGGGCCAAACTGCAGCTCCAACATCTGGGAAAACTGTAGCGCCCCCTGCTGACACGTCACTCATCTGCAGAATAAAAATCAACGCGTTTAATAGTTACTTCACGGAAATAGCATATCATTTATTTAACTATAAGATACGTCATTTTTTGCTCTCAAGCTAGCGCTGTGGCAATACATGATCATATATAATGTATCACTTATTGCTAGTCGTCTGTTATTTGTATAAGCAGCTCTTAATATTCGCCATTTTGGGGCTTGGCTGATTTTTTTTGCACAGGAGTATAGATTAATGGCAAACACCTTAATCATCTGAGGTCCATCTACAAACCCGATCAGCTAGAACATCGGCACCAACCAAACCACAAGCAGCTGAATAAATGTGAAAAATGTGAGGGATTGAGGAGTTCCTGTATTCTTGAATGGGTGAATGGATAAGTAGCTGGATGGACAGATGAACAGAGGGTTGGCTGCATGAATGGATTGATGGATGGAGGAGTACATGGATGCATGGATAGATGAATAGATGGATGGATGAGTCAGTGGAGAGATGATTATGGATGAAGGAATGTACAGATGGATAGATGGTTGGCTAGACAGATGGATGGAAAGAGTGATATTGAAAATCATGAGTGAAAAAAAAATCGCACCCTGTTTTTTTAATATACAAATTATTTGTTGTCTTCTGCATTACTGCATTTGTTTTAAAAAAAAAAAAAAGTGTGACTGTCAAAGTCTCCAGAAGAACCATTTGCTCAGAAATACTTAACAGCCAAAACATAATGTGTATTTGTGTTGCTATAGTCTGCTTGTCCATGACCAGTTTATGATCACCGGGTGTAATAAAACCAGTCACAGAATCAGGCTTATAAACCCATATAAACTTCTAAACTTTTTTCTTAAAAAATGCACAGATGAAAAAATGAAAAGTTAGTATTAAACCCTATACCTTTTTTTTCCAAGAGAGTATATTAGATGCTGGAAACCCCATGAGAACAATCATCGCTGGTGTTTGTGTGTGTGTGTGTTTATGTATGTGTGTGTGTGTGTGTGTGTGAGAGAGAGAGAGCCAAACACCTAATGATGACAAAGGTCATAAAAGATGGACAGACAAAAGGAGCAGTGATGGATGAGAGCGATGACTCACATAAAAGAGCCAGGTGGCAATTCGGTTCCCTGTGCCAAGCTCTTTAAAGGCATCCGGCTCGTCTTTCTGGACACACACACACACACACACACACACACACACACAGAGCAAAATTAAAGACATGCACATAAATACACAGTTAAGATAATATTAAAGAATTATTTAGAGATATGCCAGAGGTCGTAGATTTCGTCTTGGATTATCATTACTCCTTAAATCGGTCAAATGTATAATGTATAATGTACAATAACAGTCAAGCTTATAAAAGTAAGGAATAAAACATTTTGGGGATGTGTGTAATCAGTGGTTATGGGGTTGGGAGTTATTACCCCAAAGTTTATTTTTCAATAACAGCATGTTCCAAAGTGTTTTATTTCTCTTACAGTGACACTGGAGACTCCTTCCATAAATGTTAAACCACTTTATAGGAAACGTCACCATATCAACAATTACTAATGTTTTTAATCCGGTTATTAAGTCCCTGTGCTGTAACTGGTCATCAGTAGCACGCTGGACTCGTATTGCTGTCTATAATCAGAATATTATAAACACTGAGGAAAATTCATTTTTGTCTGTCTGTCAGAGTGGAGATAAATGAACTCACCCTGCCAAAGTCAAAATGCGGCTCATACTGTCCTCCAACACCGTAGTTTGCTACCTGGAAAAAATAAATAAATAAATAAAAAACATTCAGCATTACTTTAAATCATCCACCAAATAAATGCATATCAAATGTCAATGTCATGTTCAACAGAAAGCAATATTCGTTTCAGCAAAAAAAAACTTTAATACAAATTATATTTAAGTTATTAATGAAATTATACTTTTATTTAAATAACTATATAATTCTTTAAGGAATCATTTTTATTTTTACTGTACTGTCTATAAAAAGAAATGATATCAAAAGGTAAAACATTTACCATTTTAAATCTTCAACATAAAATCAACTGTTTCTAGAGTTTGTAACTCGTTTAAAAAAATTATATTTATAAAAATATACCACGATACACATTATATCTCAGACAGTTGTACTATGACTTAACACGATATTGACATAGTATCACCACATAAATCGCCCAGCTGTAACTGAAACACAAGGCAATGTTTTTTCCTTCTTTTTTTTCATTTATAGCTAATAATAGAGCTAGATGTAGCAGATAAGACAAACAACGATACACTTTTCTGAGAATAGCGTGAGTATTAGCAGTGTAATTTAATTACAAAATGTTATTTCTTATATTAACGGAAAATGTGTTCAAGTTAATATTTGAAAGAGAAACTTTAAATGAAGAAATATTAGGTGTAATGAATTAAATAATACTGCAATTGGCAATAGTGTGTAATAAAAGATTAAAGAAATAACCAAACTGTCAAATGAAATGAATAATTTAGCCAAAAATATCCACCCATCACACACACTCATTTAGTTTGGCAATAAATCACCACAACTCACCTGATTCCTACATGTTAGCAAACCTCTAAATAATAAATACATTGTGACACATATTTTGTATCATGGAAATATCCTCAAGGATCATACTTTTCACCCAACCCCTAAGTGGAACAGCCACAAGGAATTATTTACGTAAACTTGTCCTTCGTTCAGCGGGTTGGCAGTTTCAGTCCCTCACCTGCAGCTCCTCGGCTGTGAGCATGTCCAGGCCTGTGATGTCCTCGATTCGCTGGTTGATCCTCGCGATCACTGGATGCTCATAAACCGTTAACCAGGCACTAAGAGGTGAAAGGTCAAATTAGGATGAATTAATACAGGAACGCGTCTTCACAGAAATTCTGTTACACAATTTCTAATGCATGCATTGTTAGCCACATTAGTGAATTAGCACTTGGCATGCTTCGAAACAGACTTTTTTCACCTGGCTCTTGTTTGCTCAATCAGATGTTTGCTGTTTGACTACAGCACTGAAACATTTGCAGGTATAATAATACAGATCAGAAATGCAACTAGCTAATCAGCAAACACGTTATGAGCTTAAAGTAACTAGCTAATATTCAAAAACGCCTTCTGGTTTTAAAGTAACTAGCTAATTAACAAATACCTTATGAGGTTAAAGCAACTAGCTAATATTCAAAAACTCATTTTGGTTTTAAAGTAAACAGTTAATTAACAAACATCTTATAAACTTAAAGTAACTAGCTAATTCTCAAAAACACCTTATGAGCTTAAACTAACAAGCTAATTCTTAAAAACACATTATGGTTCTGAAGTAGCTAGCTAATTAACAAACATCTTATAAGCTTAAAGTAACTAGCTAATTCTCAAAAACACCTTATGAGCTTAAAGTAACTAGCTAATTCTTAAAAACACATTATGGTTCTGAAGTAACTACCTAATTCTCAAAAAAAAACTTTTAGTTTTATAGTAACTAGCTAATTAACAAACACCTTAGGTACTTAAAGATATTCGCTAATTATCAAAACACCTTTTGGGCTACAGTAATTAGCTAATTATCAAGCATCTTATTGACTTAGCTTATTAGCTAAATGTGAAGTAATTCATAAAGTTAATTAAGTGCACTAGAGCAGGAAAAAACCTCTGAATCTTTCAGCCTGTGTTACAGAACAAACACCTGGTGTGTTAGGTCTGATTTTTTCTAACAGTGAGTGAGCTTGTGAAGCGGTGTAGGAAAGGTGAGGTAAAGAGGGATGAGAATGAGCATTACTGAAAAGAAAGATAAGAAGAACACAAAACGATAAAACTGAGCTTAACTGATTTTTAGAAATCTTTTTTCGGCATCTAAATGCTAATTTATCTGTTAGTCATTTGACTATATTCTGCTTGTAGATGCTAAGTACAATTACAATCTGTCACGAACACTTCCTGTTTCCTCCATCTTAAGAGCCCCATCCTAGTCACAGTGTTGAGCTAGCTATCTAGGCTATGTGCGTTTAGCTGCTCCAGTATCAGCCATTATCGAACAGTACTGCTGAATTCTTGATTCTGATTGGTCAGAAGGTGTTGATTAATTCACTATAACAGCAGTTATTAACTGTATCTGAGTTCACTTCCTCTATGTGCTGCCTGAACCCCGGCAACGCTGAGGTCATATCTGCCTACGGACAGCTGTGTTCTGATTGGACGATTTCTTGTGCTCTTATCTGTGTCAGCCAATGAGGAGACAGCATATCCTCTCTGTCAGGCTGAGGCTCAACAGAGACTCATTCTTATCACTATGATTCACTTTCTCCCTCTCTCTCTCTCTCTCTCTCTCTCTCACTCCCTTCTTCTCTCATCTCGTTTTGTTTCATTCTTTTCCTCTTTTTCACTCTCCTCCTTTTGCTTTCTCCATTTTCTTTTCCCTAACTTGTTCTCTCCTTTCTATCTATCTATCTATCTATCTATCTATCTATCTATCTATCATTCTATTTTTTAATTTTTCTCATCTCTCACTCTTGCTCTTTCTTTGTCTGTTTCTCCGTTTATTCCACTTTTTTTTCTTCCTCTTTTTATCACATTATTCTATTTTTAACAGGTTTCTTTCTTCCTTTTATCTCCTCGCTTTTCTGTCATCTCTCACTCCTTTTTTCTTCTTCACATTATTCCCTCTCCTCCTCCCTCTGCTCTACTTGCAGTCTTTCCCTTTCTCTTTCCATTCCTCTTTCTCAATCCCACTACCTTCTGCCCTTTTTTAATCCTTCTCATCTCTCTATATTTCTTCCTTTACTCTTTCTTGTTGTCTTTCTCCTCTTTTCTCCCTTCCCTATTTTTCTCTCTTTTTTCTCTCACCCTTTCCACTACCACTCCATTTTTCTCTTTTTCCTTTCTCTTGTCCTTCTTTTCATTCGTTCTTCATTACCCCTTTTTATCAACCTCAACGTCTCTTTCCGTCTTCTCTATCTGTCTTTCTCGAGCTCTTTTTTCTTTTTTCTTTCTCCTCGTCCTCACCCTTTTCTCTCTTTCCTTTCCTATATCATTCTCTCACTAATCTTTGCTACATTTCTCTTTCTTCATCTCTGTATATTTCCCTTCCGCCCTCTCTTTCTTTTTCTCTCCTCAACCATTCAATTCCACTTTTACATCCATTTCTTTTTCATGTACCTCTTTCTATCTCTCTATCTTTCTCCCTCTCTATGTACTACATGCTACGTCTTGTTTTCCATCTTGTTCTCTCCCTTTTTCCCCTCTTCCTTTTTACACTAAACCTCTTCCTCTTTCTCTAACCTTTTCATTTTCCTTCTCTTTTTTTCTCTCTCCCTTGCTACAAGTCAAATCCCCTACATACAACTCTTGCCTTTCTTTCCCCCCTTTTTCTTGAGCGTGCACTTGCTCACGTAGGCCTTACAAAAACCCCACACATGGATCCAGACTGGGTTACATAAACTCCACCCAACGCGCGCGCACACACACACACACACACACACACACACACGTAATGACCAGGCTTAGTTAAACCACTTCAGTGTGGCAGTATGAATCGTCCTTCTATGTATAACTTTATTAAAGAATATTTTAGTGCTTCGACTGAAGTGGCTAGTTAGATGTTATGTGTGTGTGTGTGTGTGTGTGTGTGTGTGTGTGTGTGGGTGTGTGTTGCATACCACTTGTTTTACTGTCTCTTGTTGGGAATGAACAAGGGCCAAATTTGAAGATAACGAAATGATATAATAAATACCATCTGTTGTTTTTACGCGTGTGTGTGTGTGTGTGTGTGTGTGTGTGTGTGTGAATGTGTGTGTGTGTGAGTGTCCATAAACTGTGTGCAGCTTTTTTTTTTTATATTATCGTATTATGTTCTGTCTGCTTTATATTTCGCAACACTCAGTCTATTGGTTCATGAAATCTTTAGTTTTGCTCTAGCTGTTTGCTTTCCTGATCATTTTTTCATAATGTCTGTGTGTTCTCCAATCATTCGTCTTTTCTCCTTTATTCCACTTCTCTTCTTTTCTTTCTCTTTTTCTTTCTCCGTGTCACCTTATACTCTCCCTTCCTCTTTCTCACGCCCTCCTCCTATCTTCTTTCTCTCACTGTCCTTTTTTAATCTATCTCTCTTCCTCTTGCTCTCTCTCTTGCTTTCTTGTCATTTTTCTCTCCTTTTCTCTCTCTCTTCCTCTATTCATCCCTTTTTGTTCTCTCCCTTTTCTTCATCATATTTATCCGCTGTCTACTCTGCGTTGTAGTAAAGGTTGGATTGAATTGAGTTGAATTACCTTTTGGAGACTCTGTATTGAGCCGTGGTGAGTTTTCCCGTAGCGGGGTCATGCACTGTGGCACGCTTTAGCTAATCCCAAGAACGGACAGACAAAGAGACAAACAGAGCAGAAAACAGGAAGAAGAGACGCACGGAGGAAGAAGGGTGGAGGGGGGAAAAACAGAGAAAGAAAAAGAGAAGGAGAAGGTCAGTGATACTAAATAGTGACCAGCAGCAAAACAGGGACAAATTTAATTAATACCAGAAAATATAATGAATTCATCCACTCCGTTCCATCAATTCACTTATTTCACTCATCCCTACTGAGGCTGAGGTCTGCTCTAATTTGGAATTTCCCATAATTCCTATGGGAAAAGGTTTTTTTTGGTCCCTGTTGCATCACAGTCATGTTAAAAATTATGGCAGGAAAAAAGCAAAGCGCGCATCCTTTCACACCTTCCATTGCCCCCAATAACACTAGAACTCCTCAGCAAGATCACATGATGCAGCCATTTTGGTAAAAAAAAAAAAAAAAAAAAAAAAAAAACAGATGTATATTGTTCTATGACTTGTCAAAAATGTGGCAATGTGAGAACTTTTGAAGTTTGAGTTCTGGTGCGGTGATTTCCAGATAAAATCCACCCACTTTTGGGACATGTGATTCTGCTGTGGAGTTCTGTGACTGATTTTTCGGTCCCTCCTGCACCGAAATTTACCTCTTGCTGATCCTGTAGGAGGCGGTCTCGAGCACACCCGTGATGGGGTTCGAGATGGTGGCCCTCCGGAGCTACGGAGCCAAAAAAGGGGTTAACACTGCGCTCCATTTCCATTTTTAAATGACCCGAGTGAGGTTCGGAGTTAATCACTGCTAATACTAACATGAAGTCTATAACAAAAAAAAAAGGTTCAGTCTAGAACTCTAAATGGATCTGTGTTCATCCATCTGGAAGAAGGTTCAAGGTTCTAGGTAAAACAGAGGCTTTCCCTTTCAGACAGGGCTCCAAAGTAGAGGTGTGCATCAGGACTGGGATCCCGTGGGACCCAACAAAAACATCGGGTGGGTTTTACGTTCATGCAGGCGGTCATATATGAAGCAGGACAAAAAAAACGGGCCACGTTCATTAACCACGTTCACTCATTCATCATCAGGTTATATTTTAAGAAATGGAACTCACCAAGTTCATTATAAAATGAATGTAATAAAGGTACAGATGAATAACAGTAACTGCAGGAGTGAATGGGATTGGTGAAACTGTCTGTGGAAGCGGGGGCAATTCATCAGAATTCCCTCAAGAGGAAGAGAGCAGGGGTTGGATTTAAAAACAAAGACCCATGCACACCTCTTAAGATTTTCCCTTTAGGAAGTGAAAAACCTTCAACTATCTCTGAAAAATGGCACACTTGGCTGCTTAGTGCCTGTCTACTTCAATATGCAGACAGTGTGCAAAGAAAGGAAAGGTTTCATAATAAATCTAAAAGTAATGGAATATGTATGTGTGTTTTTCTAGAACAATCTGCATATACTACAACTATTAACTTTACATAGTTATGTATTTACAAAAACACTTCCATTCTACCTTTACAATTACAAATCATTAGTTGCATAAATTCTGGGGGCGGAGCCAAGTGAGTAGCTTCACACAGCTGAGAAGGCGGAGCTAAAACAAACTAAAACGTTAATCTGTAAGACCTAATGTATGAAATGAGAAGTACATATTTACAAACATTACTATCTCACTGTTAAAACTCCAGCTAAGCCAAAGCGTCACATGACAGCCAGCGACCAATCACAGATCAACTTCAGAGAGCCGAACCTACCCTGGGCTTGGCGAGCTCTTTGACCTTCCCGAGCTCATACTCGGAGATGATGTCGTGGTAGCGGACGATGCGGGGGCGGTCCCATTCGTCCTCCTGCTTGACGGGAGCCAATAGCAGACGAGGATTGCGCTTGTTGTCATAGTAGCGGCAGAACAGACGGCTCTGCCTACGAGGAGTCTACACCAAAACAGAGAGAGAAAAGAAGATTTAATGATAACAGAAAATAAACACGGTTTGACCAGCGGTACGAGTGGAATGTATTAGAATTAGATTTTAATGTTTCAAATCACAATAATTACCCAGGGTTTTGTAGAAGACTAAAATATTATCAAAAGATTGTATATATATGTTAACTTATTATTATTATTATTATTATTATTATTATTATTATTATTATTTCAATGATCAGTAGTGCAGCTCTAATTTAATCCACTCATTCTAATACGTTATTGTTTCTATAGCAACAGCTCATTCACAGGGACTTGCATGGTGGTTGTGCTACATAATCTAAGCCTAATAATAAATGGATTTGTACAACTATCCTGGTATTTTACAAATTAAAGGATATAATGGCTGATAGGGTGGAGTTTTCTTAACGTTTACGGAAGGAGTCTCCAGTGTCAGCACTTTGTAACAGTCAGAGGTAATGCTGTTAAGTTTTCTGACCCGGGAAAATCTTTGGCATGACAAGCTTTTTTTTTTTGCTTATTAACTTCAAAAGAGAGAAAGAAAAAGAGGCTGGTGAAGGAATGAGTGTTTATAGCTGCTATAATGTAAGTGAGAATAGGAATGAACTTGTTTCATAACTAGCATTGAGCTAACCTTTAAAACCGTATGAAGTGTTGTTCTTTAATGAATAAAAAAAACCTTCTAGTTTTAAAACTGTTGTGTTATAATAGGAATCAAACACTCGCTGTAGTTTTTCTATAACAGCACGGCCCTTGCTTATTTAGTAAAGCAAACAGGGAAAGAAGGTGATTAAAAATAAAAGATCATGCGGAGGTGTCGAGTTCTCACCATTTTCACTCCCTCTCCTCTGCACAGCTGCTCGTATCTGTTCCTCTCAGGCAGCGGGTCCTTGGAGCGCTTCATCTGCACGTCCCGTTTGTCCACCTGTCTCTTCTCTCGCTTTTCACCTTCTGCAGCTGCTTCTGCTCTCCTCTGCTTCTCCAGCTGGACTTCGAAATACTTCAGGTTTCCTTTGGCGCGCTGGTGAGTGGGATCTGGCAACCGCATGCATAGAAGCAGCTATAGTTTCAACTGAATTTCAGCATCACGGGCTGACTGAGAATGCGTCTGCATGCACATGTTTCACAAATTTTAACAACTTTTCACTGAATAAGAACATGTGAATTGAACAGAAGTTCTGTAAAACGTTAAAAATTGAAATTTGGTCCTGAATTTCTCCCTTTTGATTCATAACTGATCAAAAAAGAAATATCAATTTATGTTCTTAATATGAAGTTTCTCTGTGGCTCATGTTATCAGAAGCGTGCGCTTTATTAGTGTGTACTTCCACATTTATCAGGATGATCATGACTTTATTTAGGAAATGTTTAATATGGGAGTGTGTGAGGAGAGTGGTGAGGACAGCAGAGAAGATCATTGGGACTTCTCTTCCCTCCATCCAGGACATTGG
>JAKKZJ010000010.1:2971413-2994178 GCA_033441845.1 Pangasius mekongensis | reverse complement strand
GCCAAGGCAACGTAATCTCGTTCTGTATACATCTACTGTATATTTGAATGACAATAAAGTCTGTCTAAGTCTAAGTCCAAGTCTAAGTCATGATACACTGGGTTATTAAATAAATGCAAAAGTGTAGCTTATTCCTGTTGACTGGATGCCGAGCGATACAGAAAAGTTGTGTGTAATATAGAAAAACAGATTCTTTTAAAGAAATAAGACAGAGAGGGAAAAACAAGAGCCAGAGCAGAGGGGGAAATATCTAAAAATAATAATAATAATAATAATAATAATAATAAAAACAAACTCGACAGATTAAAGAGAGATTAAATTAGGTTAGTTAATCTGGTTAGTGAAGTTTCTGAAGGTCTCTGGGTGTTTTTACCCAGTTTGAGCATCCTCTTGGTGAGCTCCAGCGCTCGCTCTAACTCGCCCTGCTGGTAGATGGCGTAGCTGAGGTAGTCCATGACGGTCACTTTGTCCACGGGCGAGTCCTCTCCGTCGTCCAGCTGTTTGAGAGCCTGAGCCATCCACAGCTCGGTGTGGTAGTAATCCGCCTCCGCGTACGCCACCTTCCCCAGCTCGAAACAGTCCTCCACCGTCATGCGACTCTTGTAGACCACACCTTTTTTAGAGACAGACGACAGATCGCTAATTACTACTTCAATCCACAAAGATATTCCTCCATATTTATAAATTATGTTATGAATATTTTAATAGCACACAGTGTCTATTCGCTAGCTTCAAACATCGCGTTTTTCCTACAACACCTACATTTTTTACAGCGAGATGGAAACATAGATGGTGGCACTTTTGCTAGCGAACTAACATACTAATACATATTCGTTAGAAGGCATGAAAGTTTATTTCTTTGACAAAAAAGTGAAAACTCAAGATTTATTATAAAACAAGTCAAAAAATCTAGCTATCTAATCTGGGGGAAGAATATGAAAATCAGTCCCACCCTGTGATGTCAGATAAATTCATCTGCACACACGTTTCAACCAGGAAGTGTTAGTGATTATTATTATAAAAATTAAACTGACAATGTAAAATGTGTTCACTTGTTTTAGATTATTAAGACCATCATTTCTGTTAAATGTTTTAGATTTTTTAGACACAATTTTAGGTTGTTTTTACCACTACACTTTGTTTTAGACATTATTTTACAAGTAGGATCTTTTATTTTTTATTTTTTGTTTCCTTTCATGCTATTTTTCAACCCCATTCTAAAGTTTCTTTTTTTCCAGACAGACTAAACCTATTTTACTAGACTTACTAGACTTATTTCCTGACTTTTTAAACTTTGCTCCTTTATTTATTAGACCTAATTTACTTTTAGAGAATTATTATATTTTTAGACCTATTTTCTTTTCTTTTTAAGGATCTTTTTGCTAGTAGATTTTTGGACATAATTTACTGTGACATTTCACACACACACACACACACACACACACACACACACACCAGGCAGATCTCCAACAGAGATGGTGTTGGCTGAGAGCTGGTACGTGTCCTGCAGTCGAATTAAAGCTTTCGCTGCTCCTTTCTGATCCTCATCACTGGGGAAGTACTGCCTCTGCACCGTCAGATTAGAGATAAACCCTACAAACACACACACACACACACACACACACACAGAGAGAGAGAGAGAGAGAGAGAGAGAGAGAAGCACGTTTAAAACACACATTATTATTAGAAGAAGAAGAAGAAGAAGAAGAAGCAGTTAGCCAGTACTATATGCTACGCTATGTCTGTAAAATAAATATTTTTACTCGGCAGACGGACCGTCAGTGGTGTCACTGAGCACGAGGTTCTCCACGTCGGCCCACTCTATGCTCAGTCTCTTCATCAGCTTGAAGGCGTTGACCGGGTGACCTACGAATCGCTCGGGGTCCTCCATTGCTGTTAATGTCAGAGAGTCCAACTTCTCAGCCCATCTGACACACACACACACACACACACACACTGTTGTACTTGGACTAAATATTATATACTGTTATTTCTACATTCCTTTTTTCATCCTGTTCCAATCTGCACCACATCTTAAACACTGTTGTATATGTTACATATATTAAATATACATTACATACATTACATGTGTATATGTATATAATATATGCATTTATTATATACTGCACATATCATATGCGCACACACACACACATATATATATATATATACATATATACATATAAAGGTTATATATATAGGGTACAATTTCATTTTGTTTTTATGACATTCATAGTTTTATATTGTATTGAATAAAAAACTTGTTTTATGACAACAAAAGAACACAATTTGTGTGATAATAGATGAATTAAGGATCCAGTTCAAGTGTCGATCTCAAATATAACAGATTGATGTGTATTTATTTATTTTTTTTACCTAATTATTTGTCTTTATTATTAGTTTCCGTATTATTCTCTACTGCAGTAACCGTGACAACATACAGACTAAGAATCTCATAGTACAAGAAACACAGAACAAGACTTTAATATGACAGTGAAGTTCTTAAACCTCAGATCTAATGGACACATTCATTTATTTAATTCTATTTATTATTCCTTTATTTAACATTGTTTAAATAAACTTAAATACAGTTCATTGTATGTAAGTCAAAATGAAATTATTATTATTATTATTGCTTGAAATTAAAAAAAATAATAATATAATTGGTTTTCACAGGCAAATAATCTCTGTTAGGGTGACAACAAAGACAGGATTTCAGGAGATCAAGATATGTGTGGAACGTCCTGTTGGGAAGTGTGTGTGTGTGTGTGTGTGTGTGTGTGTGTGTGTGTGTGTGTGTGCCCTTACTGTTTAACCTGCTCCAGTTTATTCTCCTCGGCTCTGATGTAATCTTTCAGTGATGTCACCAAGTCCTTCTCTGTGTACAGCAGATCCGTCATCTGACCTAAGGGTTAGAGGTCAAAGATCAAATTATGCATCGATTATAGCAGGTTGTGATTTAGGTAGAAGGAAAAACTTAATATTTTGAGGTGAATAAAATCACATTATGTACAAAAATGTGTTTTTAAAAAAATGAAAAAGAAAGTTAAAAAGACAGCTTGAAAAAAAAATCATATATTTCATTAAACCATTTCATTAAAAATTGTAATTGCAAAGTTCTCCTTTACAATGTTGCGTATTTCTATTTTTATTTTTTTATTTGTTTATAGTTTTATAATGTGGAAGGCGAATCTTACCAATAGATGTGAAGAAGTCAGTGTGAGCGTGGAGAGTTTGGAGAAGCAAACTCAACATTAACAAACACAGTGCCATCCTGAGAGAGAGAGAGAGAGAGAGAGAGAGAGAGAGAGAGAGACAGAAGCACAGATGAGCAGGACCCAAGAAAAAGTCACAGGAGGGAGTGGATTT
Source organism: Pangasius mekongensis (assembly GCA_033441845.1). Lineage (NCBI taxonomy): Eukaryota > Metazoa > Chordata > Actinopteri > Siluriformes > Pangasiidae > Pangasius > Pangasius mekongensis. The sequence continues at coordinate 2,990,809 of JAKKZJ010000010.1, read as the reverse complement.
TATTCATGCGCGCAGTCAGATATGAAGCTCATGGGACATTAACATGGAAGAATGTGCCAACACAGCACATTCATACAGCAATCATACAGCAGTCTCGCAGCAGTCATACAGCATTCATACAACTGTCATACAGCAGTCTCGCAGCAGTCACGCAGCAGTCATACAGCATTCATACAACTGTCATACAGCTGTCATACAGCAGTCACTCAGGAGTCATACTGAAGTCATACAGCAGTCTCGCAGCAGTCACGCAGCAGTCATACAGCATTCATACAACTGTCATACAACTGTCATAGAGCTGTCACTCAGGAGTCATACTGAAGTCATACACCATTCATACAGCATTCATACAGCAGTCTCGCAGCAGTCACGCAGCAGTCATACAGCATTCATACAGCATTCATACAACTGTCATACAGTTGTCATACAGCAGAAACGCAGCAGTCATGCAGGAGTCATACAGCATTCACTCAGGAGTCATACTGCAGTCATACACCATTCATAAAGCAATCATACAGCATTCACGCAGCATTCACTCTGCTGTCATGCAGCAGTCATCCAGGAGCCACACAGCAGTCATGCAGCAGTCATACAGGAGTCATACAGCATTCATATGGGAGTCATACCGCAGCCATACAGCAGTCATACAGCACTCATACAGGAGTCATACAGCAACCATACAGCATTCATACAGCAGTCACACAGCAGTCGCACAGCAGTCATACAGGAGTCATACAGCTGCCGTACAGCAGTCGTACAGCATTCATACAGGAGTCATATAGCATTCATACAGAAGTCATAAAACAGTCACACAACAGTCATACAGGAATCATATAGCAGTCATTGATTTAAACTGAAAATATCACAAGAAAACGCAAACAAAAATAGTAATGCTGTGTTTGACTTGAGGTCACAACTTGTAATTCCCAACCTCCAACCAGCTAAAGCCAAACCAAACGCCCCCTCAGTGTGAAGTGTCACCTTGTCAGGATAGTCGTCTCGACTACAAGTTCCTTCCCCGTTTACGGAGTGACATCAAACCAACATGGCCGCTCACAGCATGAACAGTAAACACGACAGCACTTCATTACTTAAATGAGTTATACTGTATACACACGTATCTGCTTCAGACATATTCACCTGTTAACTCTATGGCACTGACCGTACAGTTCACTGTGTAAGGAGGAAACTATACATCACTCAACACAGGTAGCTGGCTAGCTTGCTGCTAATGTTCAAAAGACGTACACGGAGGCGTCCATCTTATTTTTTTTCACTTCATATGTCGCTTGCACAGAGGTGGAAAATGTCCCTCTACAATTTACAAAGCAGACTGATGTATATAAAGGAACTTCTGGATTAGTCTAATACACGGGTTCTTAGCCTTTTTCTCAGCGTGACTCAAAGATGTCACAACTCCTGCACTCCTTCATAACGCCGACTCAGCATGTCACCCCATGACAGCCAGCGTACACTGCTGATCGTGTTCGGCTCAACATAATCGACATTAGCCTATGTTCCATGGCCTGCAGGAGCAGATACTACAGCTGGGCGATATGATGATATAATATGGTTATCGTGATAAATGATGTCATCATACTCTTTCCTTAGATATCACCGGTATCATGATAGCTTTTTATAAACTCTTAATTTTTTTTTTTATAATTATGAACTAAATGGAACTGAAAGGAAGCAGCTAATTGGATGTTGTTGTTTTTTTATATGTCTTTAAAGTTGTATGTTTTTTAACATCTTTTTCCTCCTTTTCAGTGTTTTTTCGGAGGTTTTTTAGGCGAAAATGAAAAGTTTTACCAAACTCAGTTTAACAGTTCTGAATTTTTACAGTTTTATAGTAGTTTGCTATATATTACATTATATTATATTATAGTAGTTTGCTATATATTACATTTTATTATATTATAGAAGTGTGTTATATGTTATACTATATTATATATCATGACACACAATTATTGTGTATCATACAAATGTCTTCAAGTATCGTGATATGATATGTTTTTGTTATATCACGCAGCTCTAGCATATACGCATCAAAATAATTTTGTTTATCTTTTTAATGCCACTTTCACGACCCCCCCAGGGACCACATTGCTACCCCCAGGTCTAACTGCAATACTGTCCATTTGTTACAGATTTACAGCAACTGTTTCACTTCATCAGGTACAGCAAGGTTATAAGAACGTACGTTCCTAATAACTCAGGACTACCATAACTTTAAAAAAAAATGGCATCTTGTAGCGTGTTGAAAGTAGCAGTGGTTTTCTGACAAACATAAGCTCACGATGAAGTAAATTATGAGATTTCAGCATTACACGCCGCTACATAATTCTTGACCAGGGTGTACTTTAATGGGATAAACACTAAACTAGGGCCACTAGAATTTCTTTGAAGTGGCATTTAAATACAACCTTCATGGCAGATTAAAAACAAAAAGCTTCCTTAAGGTTAATGTAACTTATACACCAGCGGTGTTGAATGTGATCTTACGAAAAACGTGCGTAATTGTTAGTATGTCGAAATCGTCTGTAAGAAGATTCAGTTCAGTTAACATTTGTGGAAGGAGTCTCCAGTGCCAGCACTTTGTAACAGTTAGACGGAAAGCTGTAGCTTTAAGTTTTCTGCAGGACAGAGGAGTTTACGATTTTTTTTTGTCTTATTAACTTCAAGAGAGAGAATGAAGAGAGGCTGACGCGAGAACGAGTGTTTATAGCTGCTATAACGTAAGCGAGAACAGGAAATAACACGTTTCACAGATGTTCCACAACATTAAATCTTTACTATAAATGAACAAAAAAAACATGAAGTGTCATTATTTAATAACAAAAAATGATTAGTGTTGTAAATTAGCTGTGATATAAGAAGAATAAAACACTCCGAGACGTGCTGTTGGAGGAAATTATCTGCTCTGTTGTTGATTATTTTCCTATAACGGCACCGATTTCAGCACAAAATGCAAAGATTTGAGTCTATAATACACTTTTACACAATTGCTATAACTCACCCGAATGGCCAGAAACTCAACCACGTTCATGTATTTGCATTATAATCAGGTTATTAATAAACATGAATAAAAACATTTGTGACAAAATGTAACACCGTTTGGATTTAGTTACACAAACACATCCTGTCTCGCTGACACACAACTCAAAAGCTCGCAAAACTGCCAAGACACAAGCGGATACACAAATTTACAAGTCTGTATACAGACATCAGTGTCAAAAACACTTAAATTTACACACACACACACACACACACACACACACACACACAAACACCACTATTTAGAAAGAAAAAAATAAATTCTGAAAAGCGCTAATGTGTGTGTGTGTTCACAACTGCATGTGTGTACTACGTGAACTTCCAAGAAAGCATTCTGTGTGCCTGAAATAAGACAGATGTGTGTGTGTGTGTGTGTGTGTGTGTGTGTGTGAGTGTGTGTGTATGTTAAACACTGACACTGGTTGTGTATAAGAAGCCACGTGGAGCAAGAGAGTAAAGGAATGTGTCAACAATGTGTTAAACACACACACAGTGTGACAGAGAGGTCACGACAAATCTGTTCACCAGCTGCGTTACATGTCTGCAGTCCAAAAACGCTAAAATTAGCTTCAACTTTTTAGGTTTGTGTAACTGTAAAGAATTAAAGCCGCTTAAACATTTACAGAAGATAGCTCTGAAACAGTGAATGAATCAATAGCATTTGAGTTGTTTCTATACTATTACATATAGTGTGATGCGAAAGAATGCAATATAAATCGGTATTACAGGAGGAGTGGTAAGCCACGCCTCCTTCTCTGTGACTGACAAGAAGAGAAAACACACAAACTTGGCGTAAAAGGTGTACAAATCTAAAGAGAATATGACCCAGTCTGACCAGAGGCAACTACAATTTTTTGTAACACAGCCACTCTGACTTAAATTAGCATTGGCAAATTAATTATTTTAATTATTTTTAATTATTTTAGGTTTTTAGTCAAGTTTGATCTGAATTTTGAATTAAATTAAGTCTAACATTAAAGATACATTTTTTAAAAAATCACTGGCCAAATTCTTGGCATCTCATACAGTTGAGTTTTTCCATGTCTTGGAAAGACAAAATATAGGCTGTGTTTCCATCAGCTGTTTAGGTAAAAAAAAAAAAAAAATGAATTCATTGTAAAATTACAAGAATAAATATATGACAAATAACATGAACGTTATGGGAACTTATTTCTTTTCTTTAACTCTAATTGTCATGACAAGTTTTGCATATTGAACTCATGTTTATAAGTTTTCAAAAATTTAATTTAAAGGAGTCCATTGTCTTGTCTTTGAGTCATTATCTTGACTTTGAGTCACTATCTTGACTTGACTTTGAGTCACTATCTTGTCTTTGAGTCATTATCTTGACTTTGAGTCACTATCTTGACTTGACTTTGAGTCACTATCTTGTCTTTGAGTCACTATCTTGACTTGACTTTGAGTTGAAACAAAAGTTATCTTCAGATTGAGTTTACTCATGTTTTTAAGGAAGCAGGTGAGAAATTTCGTTTCTAATTTTAACCAAATTTAAATGTCCTACAGTGTATTAATTAATTTGTTTGTTCATTTAGTTGTTGATCTTCCTCAGATAGTCATTGATAAACTTCCAGAAATTGCATGCAAAAATTACTTTATCTGTATGACAAAGAAAAAAGAAAAAAGTTACTACATGCAATAACTGGATTAGATATGAAAAATCAGTCTGGATTAGATACGAAAGGTCAGTCTGGATTGGATATGACATTTTATTCTGGATTAGATATGGCATTTTATTCTGGATTGGATATGACATTTTATTCTGGATTAGATATGAAAGGTCAGTCTGGATTAGATATGACATTTTATTCTGGATTAGATATGACATTTTATTCTGGATTAGATATGAAAGGTCAGTCTGGATTAAATATGAAACGTCAGTCTGGCATGTTTGGACGAGTGTGTGCTGTTTTTGTTTTATAACCCCCCCACCCCCCCCCCACCCCCCCAAAAAAAAAAAGAGAAAAAGTGACGTAACTTGATGCAACATCAGCCCAGATTTGCGTTCGTGACGATCCGCAGGTCCTGCATGGAGACCTGAGATCATCCCGAGCTGGGAGGCGATGAAGCGGACTGCCACGTGTTCATCCCTCCCTCCCTCCCTCCTCCTACTCCTCTTCCATGTCCTCCTGCTTCCTTCCTCTGCTCCAGGGAACGAATTTGCACTTCGGATTTACAGTAGAGGAGACTGAAGGGTAAAAAGGGGCGATGGGTGTGTGGGGAAGAGAAGTGCTCTGCTCTGCTCTGGCACAGAGCGCGGGTGTGAGAGGGGGGAGAACCACGCGCGAGACCGGGTATCCGCTGGCACGAGCGCAGCTGAGCACTTCAGGCTCTCTGTTCAGGACAGTCTGTGCATGTCAGCCTTGTTGCAGCATGCAATAACACCAAACACAAAACGTGCACCGGTTGTTTTTTGCATGAAAAACTTGGACAGAAGAATTGAAATCACGGGATTAATCCTACACTCATCCCTGTCTGAGCGTGCACCTCTAACTTCCTCCAAACTTTTTCACTTTCTATATGCCACATAGCCGGCAATCCCTGGAAGTGCACTCACTGTACTAACAAGCTTTCTGATCAGTGTGAACTGAAGGAAATAAGCATGCGATCAAATCAGCAGCAGTGAAGTGTGCAGTAGTGTTACAGTGTACACCAATCAAGCTGCAATAACGCAAAAAAAAGATGCATCAACGTGTCACTATAGCCCTATAACCCCTGTCCTATAGATCATTACTGAAATGAAGTCCTTACCTTCACACGTTGCACTGGAAGCCACACAGATTCCGAGCTGCTCCGGTTGATACCGCGGCTCCTCCACTCGACTCTCTGGCTGTATTTACTCCTCTCTCCGGTTTTGCAGCCGTGTTTTATCCACTGGCTCTTGTCTCCTCTCCCCCACTCGCCATCTGCTGGTGGGACTCCTCTGTGATACGTGCCGAGACTCACATACCAGTCCATGGGCGGTTCATTGACGACGAGCTTCACTGAACCGACTCTTTCCAACACACGCGTTTTAGTGAGTCGAATTATTCGATTCTTCCGATTCACCACTCCAGAGGGATCTCTCAAACCTTTGTTTTGGAGCAAAAAAGAAGATCTATCTCATGACCACAATGAACAAAGAATTCAAGTATTAAGCAAATTGAGCAAATATTTGACATGATGTTTACTTATTAGAGCCAATTATTATTAGTGGTTAAATTAGAGCTCAGTGGTTAAAGCTCTGGGTTTCTGATCCAAAAGTCAGGGCTTCAAGCCCCAGTACTATCAAGCTGCCAGTGTTGGGCCCTCGGGCAAGGCCTTCAACCTTCTCTGCTCCAGGGGTTCTGTATTAGATCCGACCCCAGCTTCCTAACAAGCTGGGATATGCAAAGAAAAGAATTTCACTGTGCTGTAATATATATGTGAGAAATAAAGGCTGCTTCTGCTGCTTCTTCTGTATTATACTTAACTTTTTATTCCTGAACTTTTCACCCATAGAGCCTGACCCAGATACAAGGAGTTAAAATTTACATCCACGTGTCTATTCCTAGCTAATCACTAGTTTTAGTAAAATTTGATTTACGTTAACAACAGGTCAATAAGCAACGCTTGTTTGTTATTCATTCATCTTCACTAAGCACTTTAGCTGCATTCCACTCTGTATTTCCTTGGGAAAAAACTCCCCCTCAGCTTGGAATTCTTACTCAGAATCTAGGAACCCCCGAGTTCAACAAGTGATGTCAAATGGCTGCTCACAGCATCAACCGTAAACAAAGTAGCACTTTCTTTTTTATTTTAAACCAGCCATACTGTATATACAAGTATTTGCTTTAGATCAGTCAACATACACACATATTCACTTGTTAAATCTATAATTTAATATAATGTTGCTAACAAAATATGAACATGGAGGCATCCACAGTTTTATTTTTTCACTTTGTAGCTCAAATGCACAGAGGTTAAAAATGGCATCAATCCATTTTCTGAGATAAGTCGAATGCAGAAGCCGGAGCCTATCCCAGGAACACTAGTGTGTGAGGCGGGAAGATTGAACACCAGTTCATCATACACACACACACATATACACTCATTCACATCTAGATGCAGGTTTAAAGTCACCAGGTCACCTACCTGCATGTTTTTGGGAGGTGGGAAAACCCAGAGGAAGCGTACCTGAGCCTCAGCAAAGACAATAACCCAAGCTCAGGATCAAACCAGGGGGCTCTGGAGCTGTGAAGAAGTCATGCTACCCTCTGCACCAACGTGCACTGCTGTTTATGTATTGGAACCATGAGAGCTTTTTATTGCTGAACTTTCCACCCTTACCGTCTAGTTCCCACTCATATTCGAACACTTTTTCCTAACTTTAGTAAAATGGAAAGGAAAAGTTAACAATGTCTTCTGTTCTGTAGATTAGAAAATGATCAGTGTTTTATAAGAAACAGTGTTACTGTGGCTGTGGGTTTTAAATCCATTCAATTAAAGTGATCAGTCAACTAGCCTGAAAATGATAACTATTGCAGATAATAATAAAAAAAAAAACAATAGTAAAGTCATAGAGCCCATGGTTACATGTCACAAAGTTCACTTTAAGAAACACAGGCGTAGGGTACAATTTCAAATTTTTTTAATGACATTCGTGGTTTTATATTGTATTGAACAAGAAACTTGTTTTATCACTACAAAAGAACACAATTTGTGTAATAATAGACGAATTAAGGTTCCAGTTCAAGTGCCGATAGCAAATATAAGATATATATATATATATATATATATATATATATATATATATATATATATGCACACACACACAAACACACACATTACACATACACATATGACAACATATATTTATGTATAATTCCACAGGGAAGTTTTTGCTCGCCACTGTCACCTGTGGCTTGTTCATTAGTGAATGAATCTACATCTACATTTCTGCAAAGCTTCTTATGACAGTGTCTATTCAAAAAAAAAAGCACCATATAAATAAAAATTGATTCTTATGATCTGATTTGAGACAATGACCTTTGTAAAAAAGCGCTATACAAATAAAAATGAAAAAAAATAAATCTGATTCACTTAAATGACTCGTCTAAAAGATTCACTCAAAAAGCAGTGATTTATTCTCAAATCTAACACCTCTGGGCTGGGATCCAGTCCGCATTCTTGTATTCTTAGTGGGCTTCATATAGCTCATGTCTATGAGTTTTTTGTGGGTTTTTTTTTTTTTTTTCAAAAATCATACTCCAAACAGAAATAAGTCAGATTGCAGTGTTGGCTCATGTGGATGTGGCAGATACAGTATGTTTATCCATATCTTTAGTACTTATGTGACAGTCAGCGCAGATGGTAACCATTAAGTAACACTTACACCTACATGAAAATAGAGCCTTGCGTAATGTCCTGTGTAATATTTACATATGTTTTACAACTTATTTATATTAGCTAGTAAGTTAAACAATTTGTTGGTCCATCACAAGTAGCCAGTTAACTCACTATTGATTTTGTCCTTACTTTATTTTTTATTAAAAATAGAATTAAAATAATCATTGTTCTGATGAAGAAATGGCCATTTGTCTTGTACTTACACCAAACTGAATGGAAGTCACATCGGTAATGCTAACACTAACAAATTCCTGCCCTTAATTCTGGATGACTCTAGAGCATTTGACTTGTGATGCTAAACTATGACTTTAATACTAAAAGGTGTTTGTCTAGTAGATCTTTAGTAACCTCCAGGATCCTCAACAGTTGCTGTAATTTTATGCTGGTCATAATTTAACTTCCATGTCATGATAGGATGTGCTGTTATAAGGAAATAATCAATGATGGCGTAGTGTAGTAGAAATATTTAATTCCTCTTATACCACTGCTATTTGCCAATAATTAAATTTTTATTAATTATTTCGATCATTTAAAGTTAATTAATGTTGCGGAACGTCTGTGAAAGAAGTAAGCTCCTGTTACCACTTACATTATAGATACTGGAGACTCCTTCCATAAATGTTAAATGCACATCTCCTTACAGAAAACATAACAGCATATTTTTCAAATCCATTTATTATTAGCCTTATGTTATGTAGATCATGCCCATACAAGTCCAAGGTTCTAACTATAGAAACTATCAGAGCTGCTGTTATAGGATATTAATCAACAACTTCTGGCTAATCAGATTCGAGAATTCAACAGTGCTGTAGGAAAAATCTGATTAGATAATGATTTTAATATTAAACTAAATGGAAAACCAAACCAGAAAGAGTCCCATTGTGTGCTGCAAGTTGCCCCCTGAAACTCCAGCACACATATGGAAGAGCTTTAACTGGGCATACGTGGATTGATCTGTTTGTAGTTTGAAGTCGATGTCATTTTGGATAATTATGGGTGAAATCAGCTCTCGACATTTCTCTCTCTCCGTCACCTTCTTCCTCTCTAATTTATATTCCTTCAAGTTAAAGTAAAGTGATAGTTCTTCATCTTCTCTTACTAAGCAGGTCTATAATTAGGTCTGTCTCTTGAGCCAAGTCTCTCAGTTTAGCTTGTTTGCAGACATTTTAACACCCCAGCAACTGAGGCAAGCCGTTACGCTGATGTGAAGTTTGAGAAGCTAAAGAATTTTTACGATTGTGTGTTTTTGTTGTTTGTTCGTGAGGTACCGCCTTTTTCACACTGAATTTAAACAACAGACTCTACACCAAAAAAAAAACACAATAAAAAAAAAACCAAAACAAAAAGAGCCATGGTGATAAAATAAATGTACACTTTATTACATTGTGTAGTAGATGAAATCTTTCTTTACAACCAGGTGGTGACAATAAATCAGTATAAAATATTTATGCAAGAACATGTTCACTGCAGAATCCATAGATAATTGAGTGTAAAATTCTTTTGAGTATTTATATAATATTAATAATGTATAGCGGTTTTAGTATTTTAATAACCACATGCTAATATGCTAAAAATGATTTAGTTTTAGTAAATTACTCATCACTAAATTAGGGGAAGGTTAGTTAGGATGCTTTGCAGATTTCATGTCAGAGGTTTTGTTCTTTGGTGTATTTTGGCAACTAGAAATACAGGAAGCAAACACTAACACTACTGTCAAAAATAATAATACAAAAATACAAAAAGTTTTTTTTTTCACTAGCCTAAATATACAATATTTCAAACCCAACTATGTAGTTCCTCAACCCAACTATCTACTAATTCCTCAATATTCAGTTTGTTATTTTCATTGTCTTCCAGGGAAAAAACAAATAAATGAGCAAGATCCCTTAGCAAATATTAAAACCTCAAGAGGGTGTGATTCTGTTGCTAGTATCTCAGAAATAGTGTAGCAGGAATGAATGTTTTATCCAAATCTGTTTTGGATTGACTTTCTTGATCTTTTCAATAACATTCTTAGCCAAATTATCGTTATTATTATAGCTGCAATGTTTTACTTGTTCTGGAAGATGGTCTAGAGCAGTGATTCTCAAACCCCCTCATTATAGATTTATTTCATGAAAATAATTTTTTAAAAAATTTTTTAAATGATATTTTTTGGATCCATAGAACTTTCTAGTCCTGAAATTTCGTCTGAGTTGATTTGGTGCTTGGATCCCTAAATATAATAACTTTGATAATGTGACATTGTGGTTTTTATTTAAAAAAAAAAAGTCATGGACCCCCTGGCTATGTTTCAAGGACCGCTGGGGGTCCCCAGACCCCACTTTGAGAACCACTGGTCTAGACCATGGGTTTTAACTACCAGTCTTATAAAGCCTCTTCTGTCTATATTTTCAAGTTTTCAGTGCTCCAAACCTACCATAATAAGCCAGACCAGGTGTGTTGAGAGCAGGGAAAATACTGAAGTTTTGAAGGTGAGTGATTCCTCAGGACTCAAGGTTAAAAGTCCTACTCTAGTGCTTGATCAGCTAAGTCAGATTTGATAAGCTGAAGATTCCACACTGGACCTTATTGAACAGACTGGGATTCACTGGTCTAGGTGGAATCAGGTGTGGCTCTTGCTTGGTTGGAACAATAACCTGCGGACACCAACAACCCCTGGTCCAGTCTATACAATTGCTCTATTCCATATATCACCAGCTTTACTCTTTGAATTGCCCTGCCAGAAGCTATATTATACACCAATTGCATTTATTCCATTAGCAGACACTTTTATCCAAAGAGACTCATAATCGAGCTGAGCAGATGGCAGGCCAACAGGGGCAGTTTGGCGGTACAGAGATTCAAACTCACATTGTTATAATCAGTAGGCCAGAGCCCTAACCATTGATCCACCACTGCCCTTGCAAAATGCTCACATACTTACATACACACATAATCACATTCTTCTTGATGATGCAGATGTTGCGACCAAGAGTTCTGGATTGAGAAAGAGAACCAAATTCTGATTGGGTATCACTCAACAGCTTCAAAAGGTACATATAACTTGTGTCTAATTTATGACATTTCACCATTTGTGTAACATTTAACCAGTCACCTGGTACTCAACCAAAGTTTGTTCTTGTCCTGTCCAACAATAAATGGTAATCTATGATCATTTAACGGTCCCTGTTGGACTAGTGGTTAGGCCACAGCACTCTCACCGCTGCAGTCCGCGTTCGATTCCCAGCCAGGGAACCAACCCCAGCCACTAGAATTGCGTCCCAAGCCTGGATAAAATTGGGGAGGGTTGCGTCTGGAAGGGCAGCTGGCATAAAAACTGTGCCAAATCAAATATGTGGACCAATGATCCGCTGTGGCAACCCCTAATGGGAGCAGCTGAAAGAGGAACGAATGTATGATCATTTTAACAATAGTTCATTTTTACCCCTTTTTAACCCCAAACACATTTGAGCCAGCCAATCAAGGTCAGAAGACTAAACTCTGCAAGAAGTTAGATCTCCATGACACTGCACAATTAATGTAATCAGCTAAGTACCAGCAACTTGGTCTGTACTTTTCCTTGTCCTATGAATTTCTGGAATCTTGAATATGATTCTGCAGAGTCTTCCATTTTCCTAAAAATGTTTCTAATGACCCTCTCACTTGTTCAGAGCCTAATGTCATCAAGCGAGGTTAGGCTCCTCCCAAACAATTGCTCCTCATATTCTGAGAGTTGACGAAGGAACCCGGCATTTGGTGCCGCACAAGTGCGCCTCTCTTTGAGCCAACGGAAAGCGTGTAGTAGAGACCAGCGGCGCTGTTCCATCAGGAAGCCCAGTGTTAACACCGAGCTGCGGCTCCGTCCCAGGCTGCAGTGCACTAGCACACGCCCTCCAGGCGAGCCCGGTGAACCCCTTAGGGCTGCTGCTATGAAACGGGACGCTTCTGGAAGTGCCTGGCGAAGGTCCTGTTGGGCATCATCGCTGAGCCGGAGTCGCAGGTACCTCAGGACATTGGGGAAGGCATCTGAGATCTCGGCGGTGGCATTGACCACATGTGTGATATGCAGGTTCTTGATGATGCGGTAGTCCTGTGCTTGCGAGGCAGAACCTTGGTACAGTGCCCCTTCCAGGATCTCAGAGGGATAGATGGTGAGAAGGCGGCGCTCAGACTCGAGCAGGACCATCCGTGGTGTACACAGGAAGGGGTAGAGTGAGTGGAAGGCCGAGTAGCCACCCAGCAAGATGACAGGGTCCATGCCAAGGGCACTCAGCTGGAAGAAGCAGTGCTGTAGGGTGGGGTTGTCAGCACGTGCCTCTGGGCTGCCTACTGTACACAAGAGAGGAAAGAAGACAGAGACTTATTAATGGACTGACTTGGTGGGTTCAGCTGTACATTCTTTGTACCTCAGATATGTCTAAATTGCATTGATTATAAATGTTCTAATATCTTATTGGATGTGGTAGATGGTATTGGAGTTTTTGACCAGTAGAAGGAACTATTCTGATGCTTGAAAACGTTGAGTTTTTGTAAGTGCTGAAAGTTCTGAAGGAGACATGACATATTGTAGCAACTTAAAAGAACTTGCTCAAAATGACCATGTATACCAGAGGACAGCAACTCTATTGCTGGAGGCTTGGAGTCTAGTACGGTTTGGTGCTTGACACACCCAATAAACCTGGTAATTAACTGGTGAGTTGAAGTGTCTTTGAGCAGGGTAATATCTAAATTGCACTGGACTCTGTTCCTCCTGGCCTGGATTTGATGACTACTGTTTTAGACAAGGTTTTTTTTTTTTTTTTTTTTTGCGATTTCTACAAGATCGCATGCTGTCTTCCGTAATGGCCCAAAACTCAGAATTGTGGATTCTGTGCTATTCCTGAAATGTAATAATGGTAGTCCTTGGAAGGTGGTTGATTCTTATTTTAGCATAGTGTTATTTTGAAGAAGGAGGTTTAATAGCCAGGATGTTTTCTTACTAGTGTCCTTACTAGTTTCTGGAGAATCTCTGCAGGAGGAAATCTGGGATCTAACAGAATGCATAGCACCTGGGTCCTGAAATGTATCTAAAGAGTCTTTGGCTTTGGTGGGGTTTTTTTTAGGTTTAACTTAATCTATGGTACTTGGATGGTTCTGAAACATCCAGATCTTTAATTGTTTGCAGATCATGGTACCTGGGCTGTGTCCTTCCTCTGCATAAAGCAGAATGATAGAAAACTCCTGTAGCTGGACGCAGCTTATCAAACAACCAAGATCTGGGTGAATTACGGTCACACTTGCACGTGCCGTAACCAGGTGACTTTGCTTATACCTGTGTTTCAAAAGAGATTAGGTACTTGAGTGGACGAATGATACTTCAACAGCTACTTATGTGTGGTAAATGGGTTTGAGTTTATGGAAGTGTGTGCAACATGTGGTACCTGTCTGCAGAGCGACAGTCCAAAATGAGGATGTAGTATGGGTCATGGAGTGCTGGTTCACCGGCTTCAGCGTTTAACAAGTTATATACCTGCTGTGGAGTCACATAGCCTCTCTGTATATCAGCTTTTTCTGGAAGGGCAGGAACCAACAGCTCCTCTAAACACACACACACACAAATATAAACACATACCACACATACACAAACATACAGATCCTGTGCACCTGTAGTCCAACCATGTACCATCATGCAACACAAAACACTAGAGGCGTAACTCAATTCTATTATCTGAATCTGTACCTGTTTAAAGCGATCCAAATATCTCTATCTGTATTCGGATTTAAACCCAAAGTGGGTGTGACCTAAACTAAAAGGGGTTTTTGTTAGTTTGTTGGAAACCCGCAAAAAACACTGGAAAAAACCCAGATGTGGAAATGTCATCATATTTTTCACACAGTTCTGGCTCTGACGGTTCCTCAGCCTCAGCTACATCACTCCAGTTCACAATTGCTTTCAGCTAAAGATTTGCGACTGTTATTCTTTTTAATCCCATGCACACTGTTATTATTTTTGTTTGTACCTGCCAGCGATATTTTCTAACAAATTTAGTTGGCTCTATTTCCAAAAATATAAACTGACTAGTAGCCTTATTTAAACCATCACAGACAATTATTTAAGGACGTCTGAATGAATGCTGTAAATGCATCACACAGCACCACGCCTTCATGTTAATGTCCTGCAACTTTTTTGTTGCGTCCTGCAGGATCCCAGTCCAGATGCACACCTCTAGTCTTAACCAGTGAACCTTTCTGGCGTGCTTTCTAGAGAAAAAAATAGTGCGCTTCCTATTCATATCTGTATACGTATCTGTTTAGAACACATTATCTGTTTATGCAAATAATGTATTCATATTCATTCACATGATGAAAATAAGAAAATATTTCTTTCTTTGCCTTTTTTTCTGTAAATAAACATTTTCAAATAAGACATCATCATGGTGGCAAACCTTCGTTGTTAGTCTGAGTGCCTTGAATGATGTCATTGCGGGAGAGTTTGAAAATGCCATTCATCTCTGGACAGGAGGCGCTGTTTTCTCCCGGCACAGAGCTCCGAAGCCCAGTGGAGGAGACAATACGGCATTTATCAGACCTGCAGGTAGGGGGAGGTATAGAGGGTTTAAAAAAGAGAAATGTAGGAACAAGAGGAAAAGATATAGATAGAGTACGATAGATTAAAATCTTACATTTATTCTCTGCCAAAAATACTTGTATGACCTCTCCATACTTCTGAGCACTACTGTCCCTCATAAGAGGTAAGGTAAAGGTCTACTAAGTTGTACGTTTAGCTCAATTTATTATAATTTTAAGTATATTTGTAGTTGAAATAAAAATAAGCACCTGTAGGAACTCACCTGGACAGTGCAATGCCCATGGTTTTGGATTCGAGGCATTCGGGATTCGCAGCCTTCTTCACTGCTACGGGCCAAAAGGTACAAGAGTCGACGCAACCATCCTGACGCACACATACACACACGGCTGAATAGGTTTGCAATTGAGCCAAATCAACCTACAAGAACCAAAATCCTCAGTGATGCTGAACAATAGTGCGGAATCTGGCTCCTGGCCATGGTGCTCATTTGTTCCCCATGTGTAAAAAAGCAACCGTTTTTTTTCTTTCCTTCTTCTCGTTTGTTCCCTTCCCCTTCCTCCTGTCCTTATTTTAGTAGGTTGCCGTGGTTATGCGGCAGAGTGAAGTGCTCTACATGAGCCAGGGTGAGCTGGACGTGACAGGTCAGTGTGTCACACACATCCACACACCACACACATGCAAAATCCAAACGGTGCATGCGTTTAAGGTTTGATGTTCGCGGGTACATTAGATGATGCCAAGAGGTACAGATTGTCCATCTCAAAAACATAACTCTATACTGTATACTTAAAGAAATCAAATGTACAGAGAATGAGTTTTCACTTTTAAAACGTGTTTAAACAGGGTAGCGTACTGTCAAACCTGCTCGCGTAATGAATATGGGTATACATTTATGCCTTATAACATGACATTCTGGAAAAAAATCAGAACTAATGAGCTGTGATAATCACTACACAAATCTTGCATAACGATCCACCTCCATTTGCATAAAAATATATTCTTCTTATGATATTGTCTTAGTGTATACCAAGTTTGTGTTAATTTGTGTCATGGTCGCACCCAAAGGGCACTGAACTACATTTCCCATCACCCCAGCATGTCACATGTCCTATCCTCTATCACCTGTGTTTCATCTCACCCTGATTGAACACCCCTATATAAGTCCAGTTTGTAAGCACCTCACTGTCAAGCTTTTGTTGTTTTCATGTTTGTGTGTTTCTGTTTGTACTTTGATTCTCGATCATAATCTGTATGTTTTAACTCATATCTCTAGTTCAAGTTTCTGACTCTTGTTTTCAGTGTTTTTTCGTTGTTTGTTTGCACCGTTCACTAATAAACCTGCGCTTGCATCCACTGTTGCCGACTCCTCGCTCCTGACCGACCCTGACAATTTGTGCCAAGCACGTGTTTTTGTAAATGTTCAGACAATGCCTCTTAACACACCAAATCCCAAACCACGGTGCTCTCTAGTGGCTAAAATCAGAGACGTATGGATGTTTTCCCAAACTCACTTTTCCCAAATGTGTTCTTTTTCTGGAAAATCCGCTATTTTCCCAAAAGCCACAAAGGCTAAAATGCATAGAATCCATTCTCACAAGTTGTTCTGTTTAAAACCTTTTTTTTTTTTTTTTTAAACCACAGCACTGTTTTAATACTCAAACACGATTGGTCAGAAGGTACCGTAGTGCAGCTGCAAATCACAGGCTTATATTAATGCACTGGTTCTAATACATAATCTTTTCCACAGTAACAGCTTACACAGGGACTTGTATGAGGGATACTCCACATAAACTGATTTTAAAAAACATGTGTAATCATTGATATGGTGAGGTTCTCTGTAAGGAAATGTTTATTCAGGATTAATGGAAGGAGTCTCCAGTGTCAGCACTTTGTAACAGTCAGAGGTAAAGTTTGAGGATGGATTGCACTTTACAGTTTCTCTGTAAGAAGTTGCTTTTTTTGTCTTATTAACTTCCAGAGAATGAAACAAGAGAGGCTGGTGAGGGAACGACTGTTTATAGCTGCTATAACGTAAGTGATAATACAGATGTTCCACAAGATTAAATGTAACTACTGATTTAAAAAAGTATGATGTGTTGTACTATAATAAATAAAAAATAATTGGCAAATTGCTGTGGTATACGTGAAATACTATATGCTTTTGGGCATGCTATTATTGGAAACAGTGACTCTGCTTTGCACCAGGCCACATCATACCATCTCATGTGTTGTTTATTTGCTATAACAACATGCTTTCAAGTGTTTTGTTCCTCTTATACCACAGCAAGTCCTTAATTATCACCCCTTTGCCCTCTCTCAGGCTCATAGACACTGCAACTTAGCTGATTTGCAAGCAGGCTGTTAGCTATCTACTTATGACGTTCTCTTTTTCTCTTACTCGTCCTTGTACACTGACAGGTTTGGTTAATAACCATGACATGTTAGAATGTCATAAATGTCATAAAATAGAATTGTAAAAGGAAACAGTCTTGTCTTTTTATCTCTTGCATTTAAGGCCTTTGTTTAACAGAAGAGAGAGAAGAGGAAGGGGGGGGGGGGGGTTGAGTGTGTCACTCGCAGATGGTGCAGTCCGGCCGGAGAACACATCGACTTCATCTGTATCATAACACAGCAATTATCAGCACCAGAATCTAAAACGCTGAAGACATCCAAAAAAATTTTTTTTCAATTCAGCTACTGGAATCAGAGTAACACTGCACAGCACACAACAAATGTTTATATATGTTAATATATGTTATATATTAAGCATATTTCTACGCTAAGGTGCCAGTTTATCAGTTCATAAATCTATTCCTGATCAACTCTCAGTTCAGTGTTAATTAATTTCTTAGTCTGTTATTTAACATATGTAACTTATTATATGTCTAACAATACATGGTGAGTTATACCGTATGGTATACTTGGTAATGTCATCAAAATCTGAAATAAGTATTGTAATTAATTCATTAATTATTAATGTATTTGAATTAAAATGTTACATTTATATTACTTAACCTTTTCCTGCATGTTGGTCACTACAGACATCTATATAAAGACATTCTTTTGTATTAATCGAACACACAAATGCAGGGTGTCCTCCTGAGTGGACACGTGAATAACATTCATGTAAACTTAAAAAAGAAACTTTTACAGGAGTATTTATCATCCTTAAAGAAGAATACAAAAAAATGATAAGATGAATATAGGGATTATATATAATATTTTTAAAAATCACTATATTATTATTTATTTTATTCAGTGAGTGGAAATAATTATTCAGACACTTTTGTTTTTGTTATTTAATATACTTCCAGCTTCAAATTTACACACAATGTCTTTTGACTTTGTACTTATAAATATGAATAAAAAAAACTGTATTTAAAAACTATATTTAAAAAACAAATTTGATATGGAGGAAAAAAAGTACCAACATTAGTACTTTGTTGCAAAAGTGTTCATGCAGTTACAGCTTCGAGACGTCTACGGTAAGAAGTAATTCAATCTGACTGTCGTTCCGGCTGCTTTCAGGTCGTCCTGCGACTCTTTTCGAGTGACTTTCCTTCCATATCGTTGGTCTGGGATTACGTTGTGAAAACCCTGTGTGGCACACGGGACAATTAGTTCCATGAACTTTCCACCTGCATATTACTGAACCAGTTGTTCTGACAGGAATGTTTAAGGTCTTTGCTATGGCACTGCAGCTTTTTCTACTCGTGTTGTTTAATAAAGGAAGCTCCTTCACCTTTACCCTGATGCTACTTGTGGCATGAAATCTAGAAACATCTTTTATAATGGCACCAGGTACAATTTGAATAAATGCATTTTTACATTTATATGTAGATTTCTTTTTATGCATCTTTTTTATTTATATTGTCTGAATGTGTGTGTGTATACATACATATATATATATATGTATGTGTATATATACACAGTACTGTGCAAAAGACTTAGGCACCCTATTTTTTTTAGTACAAACTTTGTTTCTTTTATGAATTCTACATTATTGATTCAGTACAAAAACATTTTAGATTTCCAAACATGAGTTTTCAAGCACAAAACTAAATGTTTGTAGGTCAGTATAGAAAGCGTCCCTATGGATTTCATTTTTTAAATATCGATTTGTTTATGCTTATGAATACATGCGGTTTTGTTTATATTTATAAGCAGAAAAGTCAAAAGTGTGTAAATATGTGTGGATATATGCTTTGGGGGAAAAAAAATAAACGTGTCGAATACATACTTAATCCTCACTGTCTATCCACTTACTGGTTTATTAGTTAATACACCTAATAAACTGCCAACATGGTGTAATAATAAATTACTACAAGATTAAGCTCAAATTAAAGACCTTATTAAACTATACTATACACCACAGTGCTGTTGTATTCTCAATTCTGATTGGTC
>JAKKZJ010000010.1:2927638-2944460 GCA_033441845.1 Pangasius mekongensis | reverse complement strand
CGCAACTTACAGGACTTAAAGGATCTGCTGCTAACGACTTGGTGCCAGATACCACAGCACACCTTCAGAGGTCTTGTGGAGTCCATGCCTCAGAGGTCAGAGCTGTTTTGGTGGCACAAAGGGAACCTACACAATATTAGTCAGGTTTTTTAATGTTATGGCTGATCAGTGTATATTTTCATAAAATACTATATCTTTCATACAAAAGATATATTTTAATACAATAATGTTTTTAAACATTTGAGATTTTAAGAATGATTGACCATGTGCACACACGCACATTATTGATCATTTTGAATCCGTATGTGTTAACTAAGTTGCTAAAATGTCATCCTGTAATCTTGAACATGATTGGTCCAATACTGTGTAGCTTTTTCAGAATCAGTATCTTACACAAGCTTCACAAATACTGGAAAAACCAACACTGATGAATAAGGCCCTTTGTTTTTTTAATGAATGTAGATTATTTGGGGTCACTGGTGTTTAAATAGAGCTGTGTATATACGTAGGTGCTGAATGAGTCAGCACCTTATTTGTGTGTGTGTGTGTGTGTGTGTGTGTGTGTGTGTGTGTGTATATGTGTGTGTGTGGTGCAACATAGTGTTAAATATGTTAAAGAGAATTCTTCTCATTATTACTCACTTGTTGACTGTAATAAATCAAGTATGTTTGCCTGGCATGTGAGTCAGGTGTGAGAAACCAGTATAACAGCTGTGTGTGTGTGTGTGTGTGTGTGTGTGTGTGTGTGTGTGTGTGTGTGTGTGTATACGTGCAGGGTGGGGTCCACTGTTTTCATTAGCCTAAATATGAACTTTTAAAGACTGTAATATGTGACTTCTGTTGAGATGTGGATGCCAAAAAAAAAAACCATCAAGACCTGGATTATTGTTTCAGCACATCAGGAAGTGTTGTATTAAAACTTTTGACAAATAATTGGTTACTGTTATTGTTCCCCTCTACGCCTGGAGAGTCTGGGTTATACTTGAATTGTCTCATTACACACATACTGTACTGACTGTGCATTTAAAGTATATTCTGTCTTTTTATAGTACTTTTTTAAATTTTATTTTATCTCTTGTGTGTTTTGTATATATATATTGTGTTCTTCTCAGTTTACTTAATTTTATGCAGTAACCAGAGGTGTGTAAACAATACAAGTTCTTGAATAATGTGTATTTTTATACATTATACTACATAGAAATACCATGTTCCTCTTGTTCCTCTTTCAGCTGCTCCCATTAGGGGTCGCCACAGTGGATCATTGATCCACATATTTGATTTGGCACAGTTTTTTACGCCAGATGCCTTTCCTGATGCAACCCTCCCCAATTTTATCTGGGCTTGGGACCAGCACTGAGTGCACTGTTGCACCCAATCCCAGTGGCTGGGGTTGGTTCCCTGCCTGGGACTCGAACCCAGGCCACAGCGGTGGGAGGGCTGTGGCCTAACCACTAAAGTGAGTGAAGTGACTTGTCACTAGTCCTCCAGGGACCCGTACACAGAAATACCATAATGGTAAAAAAAAAATAATCATCTTCATTTAATAGATGTCTTTTTATTGAGTCCATAATCTATTCATTCATTGTCAGTAAGTGCTTCAGCCTGGTCAGGGTTGAGGTGGATCCAAAAGCATCCACATGTTTTTGGGAGGAAACTGCAGAACTCAGAAAAAACACGTACACTACGAGAACATGTGAAACTCCACATAGACAATAACCAGAGCTCAGGATCGAACCCGCGACCCTGGGGCTAAGAGTCGGTGAGAGTTACTATGGCAACAAGCTGAGAAGGTTAGTCCAGAGTATCATATCCCGAGCTACAGATTCCAGCTCCTCCTGAGGGATCCCTAGTTGACTCCAAATCATCTGTGAGATATAATATTTTAGAGTGGGTCCTGGGTCTGCCCCAGGATCTCTGTCCAGTGGGATGTGCCTGATATAGCATCCTTGCAAGGTGCCCAAAAAAACCTTAGAGGCTCACTCAGATTGTTGTGTTCCCAGCAGTGGAACCTTCCACCTCCTGTGACCACTTGTGGCCTTATTCTTCTGGTCATGGCCATAGGTGAGGATTGGGACAGAGATTGACTAGTAAACAGAGAGCTTCTTCCACAAACTGAGCTCCTGCTTCACCACCACCAACTGGTACAGTGGTAAGATACCAAAATACCTGGGGCGAGGTTTCTCCCATCACCTGAAGGGATCATCCCGCTCTTGTCCAGAACCATGGCCTCGGGCATGTGTCAGAGGTCCAGTTATAATGGTGTCAAGAGAACAACATCAGCTAAAAAAATAACACAGATGTTAACTCCACCATACTCGAGACATCTCCAGGTTTTTGCGACAAATCTTATAGGGTTGTGATGGACATCCCGGGTGTATTCCCGCCTCCCATCCAGTGCTCCCTGGGTAAGCTCCGGATCAACCGTGACCATGTCCAAGATATGAATGAATGAATGTTTATTCATCTGAATGAGTTTATTCATCTCATCTTTTACCATTGACACTTCCATTTTGTGTGTGGCTGTGCTATGAGTTTGGCTAAATTGGGGCAAGTTTCCTGAAAGCATCATAAAGTTAAGATCATCTGGTAAAGAACTAGTAGAGAGAGAGTGTTCTACCATTTAAGGTTGATCTTTGTGCTGTAGTGCTTTTGGAAAACTCTGCTGTAATTAGTATAAGTGTGTACAATCAGTGTAAAAAGTGAAAGCCAACATTATGTTTGCTAATTACGTGTTATAAGTGAAGAACAATAGTGGGCCTAAAACAGAACCATGTGGGACACCACATCTCACTTTTATAGGCTCTAAAGAATCTCCATTGATGACAACACAATGGAAATTATGCATCAAATAAGATCTAAACTAGGAAAGTGTCACATGGTGTGCTCAAGTCCAACACCGAATCTAAGTGAGTTGAGCAGTATGTCATTGATTTTGTACGTTTGATGCTTGCAGAAAAGAATTCAAATATCTTTTTGAAGATTGGATGGAAATCAGAGAAAGATCAGAGGGATGAAGATTTAATTTCTTAAGGAAAGCTGTTGAAGTGCTTGACTGTTTTATACAATAGTATTTGAGATACAGCACAGTAAATTTGACAGTAGCTTAGCGAGCAAGCTAAATATGGAGAACATCAAACAGTTTAATGAGAACCAGCGGAAGATTCCTCTCCCCTGCTGACTATAACGAGGACGATGACCTAAATGACGAGATGCCGCGTGGTTATGGAGTTATGCTGTAATTGTCTGAGCTGATGTCAACTGTCAGCAGCGCCAGTGGTGTTGAAGAAGGAATGGTGCTCTCGATCGGTCTGAAGTAGCAACATTCCGGCACTGAACAGCTCCGATTTGGTAAAACACTCCTCTGAAAAGTGCCTGGCACGTCACTGCCAACTTCCACAAATTCCACCCTATTCAAAATTTCTTTTTTCAACCAAGCAATGGTTAGAAAAGGGAATAGTGTGTGGGAAGACACACGACCAAAAACACACCAAAAAAATCATGTTTGCTGCTAATGAGCTGCTATTGTGTAAAGTAAGGACATATATATGTTCTAGAGAGTACTTAATTGGATGAATACAAGACTAGTACAGTCATCAAACAATTGTTATTTTTCCCGTACGTGATAAACTATACAAATAAATTAAGAATATCTCCAAGAATTTTTTTTTTTACTTTTTTTTTCTAGATATACTATCATATTTTTGCTATCTCCGACACTGTGGAAGTGGTTAGTATGTTTGCCTCGCACCTCCAGGGTTGGGGGTTCAAATACCGCCTCCACCCTGTGCGTGGAATATGCATGTTCTCCCATGCTTCAGGGGTTTCCTCTGGATACGCTGCTTTCCTCCTCCAGTCCAAAGACATGCATTGTAGGCTGATTGGTATTTCAAAATTGTCTGTAGTGTGTGTGAATGATTGTGCTCTGCGATGGGTTGGCACCCTGTCCAGGGTGTCCCCTGCCTTGTACTCCGAGTCCCCTGGGATAGGCTCCAGGCTCCCCACGTCCCTGTGTAGGATAAGCAGTACGGAAAATGGATGGATGGATGGACACTGTGCAAAAGGTACAAAAAGCTCTAAAATGCTCATTTTGATTCAAGAGGCACTCTAAGGGACAGCTTGTAAAAAATTGGGGACATGTCCCAAGCTCAGGTTAAATAGGAGCTCCATAATTGCTGATAACACAGTGTGAAGGACAGTACTGAGTGAAGTACACATGTGGTTGGTCTAGAGGACAGTGTCAAAGTATAGAGCTCATTATCAATAGGACTAAATGCATTGAAAAAAGTTATTAAACCTGACTTTTCTTCATTAGAAGATAGTAGTAATTCATAGTGTAGTGCTGGTGGCATTCTGCTGAATTTTCTCTTGAGTCTTGAGTTATTTGTGAATCATACATGCCCCACTAATTTGTGCATTTAGAAACTGTTTAATATTAGTTTTAATTACTTTCTATCAAGTTAAAAACAAATGTCTAAAGGGCTGTACATGAAGGCAGAACAGTAAGGAACCTGAAACATAACCTTGTGGGACATCAAGCACATTTTAAGACTCTGAAGAATCTCCTTTAACACTAACAAACTGGTAATTGAGTGTCAAGTAAGATCTAAACAAGTAGACAACTTGTCTCTGTCTCTGGCTGTATAAACTGACTGTGTACATTACACACACACACATTATATATATATATATATATATATATATATATATATATATATATATATTATAGAGAGAGAGAGAGAGAGAGAGAGAGAGAGTGTGTTATACGTGTCGTACAGCAAACAACATCCTATACATATCCTGCACCCCGTCGGCTTCCGGTCTCAATCTCATTGGATGAATTTAAGGAATTACAAATATTTAGGTAGACATTTATGTGCCTGATTCCAGGTAGTGTTGTTTCTTTTGCAATAAAATGAATTCGTATATAAATTGAATTTGTATATAGATACGTTATAGTATGTATCCTTGGCACTTTTAGCTCAGTGAATTTTGTTTCGTTGTTAGCTGTAGTAACGGAATTCGCTAGCTATTTGCTAGCTATCAATAACTATTTCAGTTTCGCATTTTTTTTTTTAAGTTTGAATAACGAGATAAGCGAAACTGTTTTGTTTGTTATGAGTTATTGTTTTCCCAAGCTAAACGTTTATAAAATTAAAAGCGGTAACGTAAGTTTGGTTCAGTTGAGAATTTATTGAATGAATTTAAATCAGGCGAATGAGATAGCCAGTCTAGAGAGGTCCTTGTGAAGACGGGCAGGGGGGAAATGCGCGATAGAGCGAAAGAGGCGGATGGCTATGCGCATGCGCAGCGCAGCGCGCACCGACGGACATGTTGAGTTGGGTAGCCGCGGAGGCGTCGTGTAGTGTTTCGGTGCGCGTCTCCGCCCGCGGTGTTTGCACCGCCAGCCCCGGGGTTTGAGCGACAGAAGCGGCGGAGGAAGGAAAGCAACAGAAAAGCCATGAACTCGGGTTTGGACCTGTCGCGCCGGAACCCGCAGGAGGATTTCGAGCTGATCCAGAGGATCGGTAGCGGAACCTACGGCGATGTGTACAAGGTGATAACAACAGCAACAACAACAACAACAACAGCACTGAGATGCGCTTCAGAACACAACACAACAACAACACAACAGTGTGTGGGAGTTAAAGCGCTGTGTGACACTGTGCTGCGTGTGAAAGCCTCCGGTTTGACGCTGACATCAGCTGCAGCTGTCAGTGGAGCTCCGCTTGTTTACACTGGAGCTTTCGTAGTAAACAACAACAGGATGTGTGTTTGTGTGGCGCCCTGGACGCGTCCCAAATGCCTCCCTATATAGTGGACTGTGTAGGGTGTATTATTTTATACCCCCTTAGAAGAGTGTTTATTATGTAGGAAGTTGTAGCAGCTGGGAGCGGAATCCCACCTGGCTCCCTACTGGACATGTAGTGCACTACATCAGGTATTTTATACACCATGTAGTGCACTTGGATGAGGAATAGGGAGCAACCTGACCCCTTTTGTACACTATGTAGTGCACTTGGGTGAGGAGCAGGGATCCACTTGACTCCTTATCCCTTAATTTGGATGTCTGGTGCACTAGGTAGGGCGTGTAAGGTGTCATTTCATCATAGTGCACTACATCAGGTATTTTATACACCATGTAGTGCACTTAGATAAGGAATAGGGAGCAACCTGACCCCTTATCCCTTAATTTGGATGTCTAGTGCACTAGGTAGGGTGGGTAAGGTGTTGTTTCATCATAGTGCACTACATCAGGTATTTTATACACTATGTAGTGCACTTAGATGAGGAATAGGGAGCAACTTGACCCCGTATCCCTGAGTTTAGATATGTAGTGCACTAGGTAGGGTGTATGAGGTGTTGTTTCATCATATGTAGTGCACTTGGATGAGGAGCAGGTATCCACTTGACCCCGTATCCAATTTAAGGGATGTCTAGTGCACTAGCATACACTGGCAATCTACTGTACTTAGTGCACTAGGTAGGGTGTTATTCTAAATGGCTTGTTACTGGACGTGTAGTGCACTACATCAGGTATGTTTATTCATTATGTAGTGCACTTGGATGAGGAATAGGGAGCAACTTGACCCCTTATCCCTTAATTTGGGTGTCTAGTGCACTAGGTAGGGTGTGTAAGATGTTGTTTCATCATATGTAGTGCACTTGGATTTGATGCAGGGAGCCATTTGACCCTGTATACACTGACAGTCTACTGTACTTAGTGCACTTGGTAGGCTGTTGTTTTGACTGGGTTGTTACTGGACATATAGTGCACATCAGGTATTTTGTACACTATGTAGTGCACTTTGATGAGAAGTAGGGAGTCATTTGACTCTTGACTCACTTGTCTGTCTGTTGGACTTTTAGTGCACTAGGTAGGGTGTATAAGGTGTTTTCATCATATGAAGTGCACCTGGATATAAAGTTGGAAGTGATTGGACCCCTGAGACCTGAGTTTCAGCAGACGGCTTGTTATTTGATGTTTAGTGCACTAGGTAGGGTGTGTAGGGTGTTAAGTGCCCTTATATTTGATATATACTCCCGATCTACTGTACTTAGTGCACTAGGTAGGGTGTTAGTCTAAATGGACATATAGTGCACTACATCAGGTATCTTATTATGTGTACACTAAGGAGTGCACGTAGATGAGAAGTAGGGAGCCATTTGACCCCTTATACCTTAGTTTGGCTGTCTAGTGCACTAGGTAGGGTGTGTAAGGTGTTATTTTATGATATGTAGTGCACTTGTGTATGTAGTAGGGAGTGATTGGACCCCTGAGACATTAGTTGGACTGATTAATGGACTCTAAAATGGCTTTACTGGACATGTAGTGCACACTGTAGTGCACCTATATTGGACGTAGGGAACTATTTGACCCTCTGTAGATCAGTTTGAACTCCTAGTGCACTAGGTAGTGTGTGTAAGGTGTAATTGCATATTTTATATGTAGTGCATGTCTGTTGGAAGTATTTGACCCCTTAGACATTAGTTTCAGGAAACAGCTTGCTATTTGACGTTTAGTGCACTACGCAGGGTGCAGGGGTGGTGTTATGTATAACATGGGTAGTGCACTTTTATAGGAAGTAAGGAGTTATTTGGGATTTAGCCAGGTCTATTTGTAGTCTCTATGTAGTGCACTAAGATAAGGAACAGGGATTCACTTGACCCTTATACCTTAATGTGGATGTCTAGTGCACTAGCATACACTGGCAGTCTCTTCAGCTTAGTGCACTAGGTAGGGTGTTATTCTAAGTGGCTTGTTACTGGACATGTAGTGCACTATATTTATTTGGTATATTTATACACTATGTAGTGCATGTAGATGAGAAGTAGGGAGCCATTTGACCCCTTATACCTTAGTGAAGATGTTTTTTTCTTCTTCTTCTTCTTCCTTTTGGTCCTGGGCTGAATCTTAAATGGCTCTTCACTGGACATATAGTGCACTTCATCAGCTATCTTATATACTACATAATAGGGAAGTAGGGAGAGACTGGACCCCTTATGCAATAATTTGGGTGTCTGTTAGACATTTAGTGCACTAGGCAGGGAGCCTACATTGTGAATTACTACTGTCTAGTGCACTTACATTGGAAGTAGGGAGCGATGCATTTGTTTGGCTCGCTGTTGGACATTTAGTGCACTAGGTAGTGTGTGAGGTTTTAAGAACACAGGGAACCTGTTTGATTGTCTGTACACTGATATTTCTTTTTAGGGCACTCGGTAGGTCACCGAAGTTATTATTTCTTGTCACTTACGAAGCAGGATGTCTTAGCAAGAACAAGAAGTTTGGGCTACATTTGCCCTAAATAGCTCCCTATAGGACATAGTGCACTACATAGGGTTCATTTATAACTGTATACCATATGTAGTGCACTTATATGCTATTGCTATTTGGTTTTTAGTGCACTAGGAAGGTCATTTGGGGTTTATCCACTTTGGGCTAGGACGTAGGGAGCTGGACTCTGTCCAGTAGTTGTAGCAGGTGGCTTGCTATTTGACTTTTAGTGCACTATGTAGGGTACAGGGGGTTTTGTTATACACATAGTGCACTACATGGGGTATTGTATACACCAGGTAGTGCACTTGATTGGATGTAGGGAGCCAGTGGACCACTTGTACACTGTTGTGGCTGGCTGTTGGATTTTTGGTGCACTAGGTAGGGTGTATGTGTAGTGCACTTGTGTATTTGAGGAGGATGTGATTGGATTCCTTGGACATCACTTGGTTGGTTATTAGACTTTTTGTGCACTGTTTTATAACATATGAAGTGTTTTCGGGAACTGTGTGACCTTTTATACTTCTGTAAGGGCAAGCTGTTTGACCTTTAGTGCACTAGGTAGGGTGTTATTCTTGCATATGATGTCTACTGCACTTATATAGGAAGTAGTGAGTCATTTAGGGATACTTGAGTCACAGTTTGGGCCACATCTGTACAATTTCCTTTTTGTACTGGGTTTACTCTTAAATCTGTAAACATTTCATCTTTTAGTCTTTAGTGCACTAGGTAGGGCTCAGAAGAAGCCGTTGTTTCACGCGTGTGTATGTAGCACACTTGTGTTCTAGGAAGTAGGGAGCCATTTGGTATTCATTTTGAGAAAGCCAACTAAGTTTGGGCCAAATTTCTTGTGCTGAATATTAAACGGTTCCTAATTTCATACTTCATGTAGTGCACTGAATTAATAGGAAGTCATTTGGGACTCAGCCAGAGAGAGTTAGGTAACAGTTTGGGCCGTGTGTATGTGTGTGTGTGTGTGTGTGTATGTGTATATGTGTGTATGTGTATATGTGTGTATGTGTATATGTGTGTGTGTGTGTGTGTGTGTGTGTGTGTGTGTGTGTGTGTGTGTGTGTGTGTGTGTGTGTCTGCTTTCCCTTTATTTGTCTTATGCCAAATGTTTAATTATGAGCCTGTAGTGCACTACATAAGGCTTTGGAGGTGTTATTTCATGCCATTTGTAGTGCCTAATACTTTAAAGTGCCACTTTTCCTTTTTGTATTTTTTATTTATTTATTTATTTATTATTTTTATGTTCAAACTTAAATATCTCCCCATTGGTTCTTACAGTGATTCGGACACAGTGGGCTCAGAAGATGCGCTGTTTGGGCCATGTCTGTCTGCTTTCCCATGATCGGTTATTATAATGTTACATTACTTCCCATTGGACATATAGTGCACTACGTAGGGTGCACTGTAGGTGCACCAAATGACTCTCTACTTCCTATACAAGTGCACTAGATTCCACACTCTACGGAGTGCACTATATGTCCAATGAGGAGAAATTTAAGACAAGTAAAATGAAAAGGTGACCAATGTGGTGCAAACTGTAATTTACACTCTGTCTGGCCAAATACCAAATGACACCTTACTTCCTGTACTTAAGTACACTAGCTTCTATAACCTACGTAGTGCACTTAGTGTCCAATGAGGAGGAATTTTTGACAAGACGAGGAAAGGGTAAACGTGAAAGACGTGGCCCAAACTATTATTTGCGTAAGTGCATTCTCTGGCTAAATACCAAATGACACCTTACGTCCTATAGAAGTGCACTAGCTTCCGCACCCAACGTAGTGTCCAGTGAGGAGGAATTTAAGACAAGACAAGTAAAAGGAAAAGGTAACGGATCTGGCCCAAACTGTTGTTTATACTCTCTCTGGATGAATGTCAAATGACACCTTCTTTTCTGTAGAAGTGCACTAGCCTCAGCACCCTACATAGTGCACTATATGCCCAATGTGAGGAGGAGTTTAAAACGAGTAAAGGGAATTAGTGACAGATGTGGCCCAAATTAGTCTTTTAAGTCCACTCTCTGGCTAAATACCAAATGACACCTTACGTCCTATAGAAGTGCACTAGCTTCCACACCCTACTAGGGGACTACATAGGGCTCAGGACGTAGGGAGACAGTTGTGATTTAAGCCACATTGGTTCATTTTCTGTTTACTTATAATACCCTACATAGTTCCCTACATAGGGTGCATGTGGTGTTGTTATAACCTGCGCTATCTATCTGTGTGTTTGGGGCTCGTGAAGTAAACGTGAGTGAATTGAGGACACAGCCTTCTTTTAAAAGAGGAAGACACAATGCACTGTGACTGCATAGTGGCAGATGGTGACTACCAAGGGGGTGTGTGTGTGTGTGTGTGTGTGTGTGTGTGTGTGTGTGTGTGTGTGTGTGTGTGTGAGTGAGAGAGAGATGTGTTAGATTCTTCTGGGAAAGTCAGGATAAAGACTTGCGATGTAATCAAACCCCTGGCTTGTAGGAAAGAAAATGTGTGTCTGACTTCCTCTGTGGGTGGGAAATGCCTCGGCCTGGGGATGCAAGTGTGTGTGGGTGTTTGTGTTTGTGTGTGTGTGTGTGTGTGTGTGTGTGTACAAGCCTACAGATATGTGCACAAAGTTGGATCTCTATCCATCCTGTTTGCTCCTAATTGTTCCCATTTCCTCATTTTTGTGGTGTGTATGTGTGAGTATGAGTGTGTGTTCAGCACTTTGCCAACCGTAACATGGACTCTGCTCTTTTAGCAAATTTAAAATGCCAGAGTTTTGGCTGGCGAGCTGTGGGCTGAAACATTCGTTTAAAAAAACAGCTTTAAAAGAAACTGCCTAAAAATGGCCTCGTTGTGGAATCTCCTCCGGTGGTCACCAGGAATATCTCAAAATATTCAGCAGAAAAAAACGAATCTTTTTAGTAAAGTTGTGTGTAAATGTTTTTCGTAGGCCAAACCAAATTTAAAAAGCCCCTCCAGATACACAAAACTTTCAGTAACGCAGATTTACTCCCTACTCGCGTGTGTATGTTGATAAATGCCGATCAGCCACAAATGCCCAAGCATGTTCACGGGACGTTTGCATTTAGCCACGCCCACAAAAATCCATAAAAGGCAAAGCCCGCAGAGAGCTGAAAATGTCAAAATGGCGACTAAACGGTGAAAGAGCGCCTCCTAAGCGCGGCATCAGTTAAACATTGCAGTGATGCAGCTCCGCCACTGCAGCGTGTCAGCTACCATGAACACACAATAACTCTTCCTCCTTTTATAGGGCGTCATTACTTTTGTCATAATTGAATGCCTAGTCTGATTCGTCTTAATTTGTAGGTTTGTTTCGGATAACTTTCTTTCAAGTCATTAATAGGAAATTTGTATGCTAATTGAAATTAATAAGTAATTTAAACCAATTCGTGTAAACAATCCGTATATTATTCATATGTAAAGTCTCAGTAACTCATTGCTGATTATATGACTTGATGTTGACCAATTCACGTTAGTGAGTCTCCTTACATGTAAATCTACGCAAACTCAGGAGTGGAATGTAGGATACGAACGTTTTTTTCGAGCTAACTGGATTTTCATGATATTTACATTTCTTGTGTAAGCGCCCCTGCGAATGCTTTACAAATCAATTTGTTTGTATAAAGTTTGATAAATGAGGTCCGATGTTGTTATTGTGGACATCGTGTTACCCCATAGCTACGGAAAATACTCGCATTTGATTGGTTAGTAAGTGTCTTCCCGAAGCCCCGAATCACTGCGTGAGCATTACAGCTACACGATAATGAATAAAATAGAAATAGAATCATGCTTTATACCACGAATCTGAGATCTCGAATCTGATTGGTCAGAAGGTGTTGATTAATTGTCTAGAACAGCAGCTCTGACAGTAGTGCAAATCACAGGTTTATATTAATGCGCTCGTTCTAATACGTTACCGTTTCTATGGTAACAGCTCATTCACAGGGACTTGTATGGCAGATGCGCTACACTAATAGAAAAAAAAGAAACGTGAGTAATCGTTGATATGGTGATGTTTTCTGTGAGGAGATGTTTATTTGACGTTTACGGAAGGAGTCTCCGGCGCTTCAGCGCTTTCTAACAGTTGAGGTAAAGCCGTAACGTCCAGTTTTCCGACATCTTCGGGGCAGAAGAGTTTACAGTTTTTCAGTAACAGTAAGTAGCTGCTATAACATGACAACAGGAACCAACTTGTCTTGCTTTCTTTGTTTAATAACTAAATTGTGATCGTTGGCAAACTGCTGTGGTATAAGCGGAATAAAACACTCCAGGGCGTGCCGTTAGAGGAAAACAATCAACAGCGTAAACAGTTTAAAGGTTAACAGTAACTCTGGTTCATTTTGGGCCGCATCACACCACACTGTTGTGTTTTTTTTTTTTTTTTATTATTATTATTCTTACTTTAAACACCATTCAGCACCAAACCAGGAGAATAAAATAATATGCAGTATTTATTTATTTCTTGCACGGATCAAGCTACAGATTTGAATAGAGTTGATTAGCCAAAACAAATAAGCTTGGTGTGTTTAGTTTAAAGGCAGTGTTAATTTAACAGAGCTAATAGAGCTCACCATCGCCTCACACTTAAACACAACGTGTCGAGTCATGTGAAGGCAGCACGTGGTCTGGGGCGTGAGTAAGGTGTGGATTTGGGGGGGGGGGGATCACCAACACTACACTGAGCTACATAGTTTTGTGTAAGATGTGATTTCTGGTCACATGTAGAATGTCAGTGATGTTTCCGGAGGACTTGGATAGTAATTACGACCCGTTCTCACAGGATGACTGATGACTCATGACGTCTGCATGACGTGTCCTCATTCCACGCACTTCATTTTAACACACACACGTGACAAACATGACTACTTTGACCCTTATTATAAGCGCTTGATTTAAGGTTTGTGGTTACACAAATAGCGATTGATGATTAGTAGGTCATGTGACCACAGCGTGTATGTAACTCAATAACTCATGTATGTAACTCAATAACTTATCTAAAACCACCACCGGGTTTCTGACACATCCTTTTAAAGCTCATTTATATTTCATTGTTCTGTGTTTTGAAACCCGGTCAGTGCCTGGTTTCGGTTTGGTCTCAGCGACGGACAATAGAAAAGAGCGAGAGCTTCCTGGAGAGTCTTTGTACCGAAGCAGCCTCTTTTTCCCACAGGATGCAACACCATCTTTACCAACGTGTCAATTCAGACAGGATACATGACCTGGGGTTATTTCTGCCGCTCAGCTATGGGAAGCAACCTACAGCGTGATCTTCCCAGGCGTGTGCACGCGCAGTCAGTTTTGGTATCGTGACATCAGGATTTCAGAATGAAATTTAGCCGAAAATCAGACGGTCAGTTTGTTTATCAGACCCGGAGGTTTGTCTTTTTGTGCCTCATGTTCAGGCGAGAAGATAACACTGAGCACTTCTGCATTTCAGGAAGACAGCTTGGGCTGGGCAGCGTCTAAAAATACTTCTAATGAGACCCTTTTGTTTAAAATAATAAATAAATAAATAACTACGCTAACGGATCAGATGAGAAATGTCTGAGAGGCCCTGTAATATTTACTGGAGTTGGCACTAAAAAAAGTAGGGTTACGATTCAGGTACAATTCAGTTCCTTTTCGGGGATTTTTATTTGATTCAGTTATGATTCATGGGGTTATGATTCTCTTTGGATTCAGGGGGTTCTTATTTGATTCTGATTCGGGGTTGCAGTTAGATTTGATTTCGATTCAGGGGGTCACATTTCGAATCGATTTCGATTCAGGTGGTTGTGATTCAGTCCGATTCAGGGGGTTACGATTCATTTCAGTTCTGATTCAGGGGTTTATGAACTTATGAACTTTATGATTCGGGTGTTTATGAACTTCCGATATAGGGGGTTACTATTTGATTCAGAGTCGTGGTGGTTTGGGTTTAATTCGATTCTGATTCAATTCCATTTCCAGGGGTTAGGCTTGATTAGCTTCTGATTCAGGAGCGTACGTCTCAATTTGAATTTGATTCAGGGGTTAAGATTCAGTTCGACCCCTCAGAGTCAAGGGGTTACATTTTGGTTACAGTTTGGTTTGATTAATATTCAGGGGGTTATGATTCTGTTCGATTCTGAATCAGGAGCTGCGATTCAGTTTGATTCAGGTTCAGGGGGTTATAATTTGATTTGATTTCTGATTTAGGGGGTTGTATTTTTATTACGATGCACAGGGTTACGATTGGATTATAAAATGATTCTCGAGGCGTCTCTATTATTCAAACTTTGTGTCGCTGTACAGTGTTGGTGTATAACCGTGTCTGTGAAGAAACAACAGGATGGGATGTTGTGCCTCAGAATGGGATGTTGTGCCTCAGAATGGGATGTTGTTCCTCGGGATGGGATGTTGTACCTCGGGATGGGATATTGTACCTCAGAATGGGATATTGTACCTCGGGATGGGATATTGTGCCTCAGAATGGGATATTGTACCTCGGGATGGGATGTTGTGCCTCGGGATGGGATGTTGTGCCTCGGGATGGGATGTTGTGCCTCGGGATGGGATGTTGTACCTCAGAATGGGATGTTGTTCCTCGGGATGGGATGTTGTACCTCGGGATGGGATGTTGTGCCTCGGGATGGGATGTTGTACCTCAGAATGGGATATTGTACCTCGGGATGGGATATTGTGCCTCAGAATGGGATATTGTGCCTCGGGATGGGATGTTGTGCCTCGGGATGGGATGTTGTGCCTCGGGATGGGATGTTGTGTCTCAGAAGGGGATATTGTGCCTCAGAATGGGATATTGTCCCTCGGGATGGGATGTTGTGCCTCGGGATGGGATGTTGTGCCTCAGGATGGGATATTGTGCCTCAGAATGGGATATTGTCCCTCGGGATGGGATGTTGTGCCTCGGGATGGGATGTTGTACCTCAGGTCTGAGTTTTGTGTGTTATAGGAAAGGATGCAGATCCTTAAAAATCCATGTTGGGATATATTTAGTGTTTTGTTTTTTTTGTTTTTTTTAATTTGAGTGCCAGTTCAAGGGTTCTCTGGTCAGCCTCGACAGTTTTTCCTGTTAACGCTAGCTCCGGGAGGAAACACCTGATGTGATTTCTCATATTGGCTGTGCTTAATCTTGGTATAAGTATTTAATCTTGGCATAACAGATCACAAAGGTCTTGCCACACTCGTTTATTTTTTTTACCGTCAGCCTTCTAAAACCATTAAAATGTTTCCAAATGTCAGCTTATAAAAAGCGAGGTGCCGGTTTGCCTCCTCTGACGTCATCTCTCACTTTCTGAACGTCAGCACGGCTTTCAGATGTTCCTTCGCTCGAAGTCCAAGTCCGCTGAGAATTTTTATGTTTTTAATAATAAGTTTAAAAAAAAAAAAAGAAAGAAAGCTGGCGTGTGCACGCCCAAAAATAACGACAGCTGCAGCCTCTACACCTGACCGTACGAGTGACTTTTGGCCTGCTAGCATGAACTCAGGCTAAAATTAATCGTCCCCTAACCGCTATTGCCTGATGATGGAAACAGAGCGATAAAGGGAATGTTCCTCCTTCTTCCTCTCTTTTTCCATCCCTCTGTTCTGTGATGACCTCAGATCTGCTGTTCTGGTAGACTGGTGTCTCTCAGTGAAGCCTTACAGAATCGCCATTGTGTGTGTGTGTGTGTGTGTGTGTGTGTGTGTGTGTGTGTGTGTGTGCGCACTCGGTTCATCTGAATGTCTCCATTTTTTTCCTAATCACTTTGATGATATACGTTTTACGTCACTGGAAACTCTTTTCCTCTGCGAACTTTTTCTTCTTTCGACCTCCCTATGAAATTGAGAGAAACCTAAAACTCTTCTAAACTCAGACCTGCTTAAATGTTTCTCAACCACAGCCAACCTCCAACCTTCACCCCCGAAATGGCAGAAAAGGAGAAAAACGCTTTTAAGGATTCCGAACATTCCATTCCTATTCCACGGAAAAGCTGCTGACAAGCTGATGGAGGTTTTTCATAAATCAAACAGAAGACCTGAAAAGCAAATAAATAGCAACTGTGCAGCTGTAACGATTATTTTCATAAGCCATTAATCTGTCGTAGGGCTTCAGGGGGTTATGATTCGATTCTGATTCAGGGGGTCATGATTCGATTCTGATTCAGGGGGTCATGATTCGATTCTGATTCAGGGGGTTATGATTCGATTCTGATTCGGGGGTTGTGATTCGATTATGATTCAGGGGGTTATGATTTGATTCTGATTCAGGGGATTTTGATTCGATTGTGATTCAGGGGGTTATGATTTGATTCTGATTTGGGGGTTTTGATTCGATTGTGATTCAGGGAGTTTGACTCAATTGTGATTCAGGGGTTTTGATTCGATTGTGATTCAGGGGTTTTGATTTGATTGTGATTCAGGGGTTTTGATTCGATTGTGATTTAGGGGTTTTGATTTGATTCTGATTTGGGGGTTTTGATTCGATTGTGATTCAGGGGGGTTTGATTCGATTGTGATTCAGGGAGTTTGACTCAATTATGATTCAGGGGGTTTGATTCGATTGTGATTCAGG
>JAKKZJ010000010.1:2899895-2907008 GCA_033441845.1 Pangasius mekongensis | reverse complement strand
AGGACACTCGAGTTCTTCCACTCCAACCTTCACACACCATGTCTTCATGGAGCTCGCTTTGTGCACAGTGGCATCGTTATGCTGGAACAGAGTTTGAGCCTCTTAGTTCCAGTGAAGGGAAACTGTAATGCTACAGCATCCAGAGACATTCTGTACAGTTGTGTGCTTCCAACTTTGTGGCAGCAGTTTGAGGAAAAAGACACACATGGGTGTGATGGTCAGGGGTGCACAAACTTTTGGCCATATAGTGTAAATGACAGGCCACAGCCACAAGCGACAGTAGCAGACTTGTTTCTTACGAGTGTGAACGCGAACGTGAACGTGAACCCAGGGTAAGATGACGGTAAGCTCATTATAACTCCTCTTTCTGCTGGTGTCAGTGTGTTTGCAGGACAGCGTGCTGGCGTTCTGGAGACATGGCATGCAGGGACGCAGCTTCAAAACCAACGAGGTGTGTGTTTGGGGCTTGTATATGCACGCTGTATTGAATGTGTGTGTGTGTTTTGTGTGTTTGTGTGTGTGTAATATTGCTCTGTAACTGCACCAGATCACGCAGGAGATCTCGGACAGCTCGCGCATCTTCAGACTGCTGGGCTCAGAAAGGTAAAGAAAGACTTCGACAAAATACACACACACACACACACACACACACACACACACACACACAAAAAGGGCACAGCTGCTATACACAGATGCAGCAGAGATGTACAGTACTTATACTTCTCATAACCTTTCTCTTTCTGTCTTTCTCGTGTGTGTGTGTGTGTGTGTGTGTGTGTGTGTGTGTGTGTGTGTGTGTGTGTTACAGGACGGTGGTGTTGGAGAGTCGACCGACAGATAACCCAACAGCTCAGAGTAACCTGTACATACTTGCAGGCCATGAGAACAGCTACTGAACACACACACACACACACACACACACACACAAACAGCATTCCTCTGCTACGCTACATAACATAACACACTACACCCCCGCCATAGCTATAAGCTACATGTGCGCACACACATTCCTATAAACACTACGCCAGCAGCTGCCCTTACACTACTGTCTGTTAAGACTCAGCCATACACAGACACACACACACACACACACCCACCACCGCTCGTATCCTACCCTGACGAGCTGACTCGCCTGTTTTAAATTATTTATTGTGGCATGTTAAAATGAGGCGTCTTGTTTTGTTTTTTTTTAAACTCCGGATGTTTAGTTTTCTTCAGCCCTGCCTGCAGCCTTCCCTCGTTCTCAGTCTGGCTCCTGAAGAGCCGATACACCTTTATACCGGTGGTGACATCTTACGTCTTACGACTAGCTACATAACGACTTCCTGACACACAAATTAGCAACAAATAATATTTAAAGAATAAGGCAGTTCGTGTAAAAAGCTCATGTCAGTATTCGAAACATAACGTGTGATGTTTAATGATATAAATGGCCCTGTGTTGGCGTAAAAACAATATTTCCGCTTTAATTTGCTCGGAAATCGTTTCAGTGATCAGGAACACGAATTCCTACAGCACTTATGACACCCAGATTCTAACCGGATCTCCTCAATAATAAATAAAACAATCCTCACAATTTAGACACACTGGTTTTTGCACTTTTATTGTTTTAGCATTTTAAATGACCAAAACCAGACATCACCGTATATTATAAGCCTGTATCGTTTCATCTGAAAAAGAAAATCCGTTCAACATTCATTTAGGCTGCTTTCACACTAGTCATATTTTTAAAATTATTTATTTATTTATTTTTATCCTTTGCTAGCGAACATTTCACGTGTAGGCGTAATGGGAATGAGTCCACTATAAAAAGAGCTGAGTTTACACAAACGAGTCTTGTTAGTGAGTGAATGAGAAGATTTTACAACATGCTGAATCAAAAAAATATTCCAACCTTGCAGTGTAATTAAAAATGACTGCGTGTGTGTTTTTTTTGGGACGTTCGCTGGTAGACGAGGATAGCATTTCAATCTGAACACTACAATAAATAGATAAATAAACTATATATAAATGATTTAAAGCACTGAAGTCTACAAACGGTATCAAAGCTTAGCTAATTTTAGCTAAAATCACTAATATCATAGTGGATTATGTTCAAATAAGGAAGCCGATCGCATGATCGCATGACTGTGATCGTCCTGCGAGTTTATCGGGACAACAAGCGTGAAGGCCGCTAATAAAGTTCTGTTTTAGCATAGCATTGAAATCAGGAGATAGTGGTCGAATATTGGATGTTTATCAGGAAATTAACAAGAAGAGGTTCCAGTTCTAGAGAGCTAGTAATTTCTCTTGTGGTAATTAAAGCTGTCTAGCTAAGCTAGCTTCAATGGTGAGCGTCATTTAAGAACAATCGTACGATTGTTATTCACTCACTAATTACAAAAATAAATGTACAGCAACTTAGCAACTGAAAAAGAGGACGTCGTTAGCCAATTTGTCCTTAAATGCTCACTTTACTTTTTAAAAAAAAAAAGTTATTCAGTGCTGATAAGTGTGTTATAAAGTGCCTGTTTCCTTTTACGGCAAGAGAGATAGCTTCATAAAGCGTCTCGTTACCTTGTGAATACTGACACGAGCTTTTAACAACGTGCATTATTCTGTAAATATAATACAATACGTGTGTCATGAAGTTGTTCCACAGCTAGCCTGCACAAACTAAAATAAATACAATGAAACTGTTACCAAAAATGACTTTTCAAACTGAAATGAGTAGAGTGTAACTTCTGTGTAGGTATTTGTCGGCGTAACTTACTCTAGTAGTAATACTAATAATAAAAATGAACAATAATATGCTTGTGAATTTATGCACCGCAATATCAGAACACGTACTTGCATAGAAGTTACGGTGACGCTAACGGACTCGTGTACATACTTTGGTTATTCGGATCAAAGACGTAAAGGAAGCGTTTCATGCAAATGCGCGAACGTTGGTCGACATTTGCGTCTTTATCCTGTACCATTTACGCTGATTTGAATTCGCAAATTTGATCAAATCGCAGAATTCTGCTGTCCATCAAATGAACACTTTAAAAACAAGAAACTGTTGCTTAATTTGGAAACAGTATTCAAGACACTACTTTTATATATATATCTCTCTAAACATGTATTCATTTTTAACCTGACTTTGTGATGATATCGTAAACCGTGATCAAAAGTTAGCAAGTAATCACAGTATAAAGATTTCGTCTCAGCACTTCTTTATCCAAGACAAAATCAGGTGAGTCTCAAATTTAAATTAACACTAAAGTTCAAGTATTAATGTTTTTAACTCGATCAGCACTACAGTCTTTAGGTCGTTATTAGCTGCGTTAACGGTTTTGGCCGAATTATTCCTTTAAACTTTGTACGTTACTTTGACTTTTAATTAGAAAAGTCTAGCCGTGAAGCGAGAGCATGGGCTCAGCGGGAAAACGTTAAAGGAATGTTTCATTCAAATGTCCTGTCATTATTTATAATCAACATTTTTTTAAATCTTATCCTATATTTATCTATTTGTAGCTAATAATTAAACACAAAATTTAAAATACTCTGTGCAAAAATGCACAGAATGTTGTATTTAGTCATGTTGGCCTTTTTTTTTTTTTTTCTCGAAATTATTCCTTTCTGTTTTATGCATTTTTAATTAAATCGGTTAAAGACCTTACTGTTAGGCTACTCAGTTTAGGAAGTGTATATATTTGAACGATATGGAAAACTAATCTTAATTAAATCGGATGCACATTCCAACTCCAAATTTGTTCCAAATGCAAGTAAGCAGTACATGGAGTTTTGTTGCTAGACGTCTAGAGTTAGAGTTAGATGTTCTCCTGTAGGACCAAGAACAGTTTCACTCAGTTTCTTAATATAGGATACATTATGCAAAAACATAGTCAAATCAACTCACGATGAACGTCACTTTAAAGAAAGCTCCCAAAAAAAAAAAAAAAAAAAAGTCTTATTGCTGTAGATGTATCTAGACGGGTTTGTGTAACTCGGTCAGCTCACACTACGGATCCCAGCCACGTTATTTATATCCGTATTATTCTCATGCAGGACAGAAGATTCATAGCTGCCAAACAATTGGCCCATGGGTTTTAAACAATAGGAATTTGACGTATATGATTTAATATATAACGTGTGCGTGCCAATAACCATATATTTTAACTTACAGCGATGTGAACACTTCCGATTATTGCTTGTTTTATTCGTGGTGATTTGTACTTTTGAGATAAAGCACAGAGTAACAACATCCTGAGATTGGACAGATTTGCCATAGCACGTGTCCTCAATGACGAGAATCCCAGAATTCAGTGTACCAGTGGAGATTTCAGTGGATATTGGACCAACGTGGTGGACGGTCAAACGAACGTGGATTTTCACTTTCGGATGCGACAGTTATGTGGATAAGTTTGGATAGTTAAATGCTTTTCGAGCTCCTGTGTTTTTATTTTAATTTGCCTAACACTCGTTTTAAGCCAAAACACCCTTGTCTCATGCCGTAGGAAAAAGGGAGTGCCGGTCTTTCAAGACTTTTTGAAACAAAGTCGCTGTTGTTACAACTAGAGATGGCTCAATACCTTTTTTTTTTTTTTTTCTTTTCTGAGACTGACACGATACTGAAACTTTGAGTATCATCCGATTCCGATACCATCTGATATTGTTTTCTTTAAAAACTCCTACCCGTTAAAATGTGAGCACTGAGCAGTTAAATTCTTTCACACAAAAATACACTTACACTGTAAATGTAATAAAGTAGAAAGTCGAAATATAATAAAATCAACCCTAACAACAGAAAAACCAGTCAAATCTCTTTATGTGTAAACATTTCCTGTTCCAAAAGTACTTTTCTTTTCCAAATCCAATTCCAGGCTTTGCCATTTTTGTTGGATCAGTGCCATCTCTAGTTACAACTAATGTCACAGCTAGTAAATGAACTAATAAACGTGACGATGTAACTCCCAAACACATGTATGTTCGATGAAAACATACGAATCTGAATGTTTGCTAATCGGATAGCGGTATAAAATTCATGCTAATTTTTATAAATAATTAACATTCGAACACATTGAAGTACCAAATACTTTAAATAACTGAAATGAAACAGAGAAATTTTCAGAAACACGATATCGACGCTTCCCGAATTATTTACACACACATTTCATTCTGACACCTTGTGTAGATTCATCTGATGAGCTCTTCGGTGCTTTGGCTTTAGTCCAACGTGTGTTACTAATAAAGCTGACCATGTTTACTGCGTGCTGCGGCGATGCACATGACCTGTACATAGTGTACCATAATACTTGGTTTTACAGACTGTATAATCGTCTATATTTTGCTTTTTTTTGTGAAAGCGATCAGTTGTCCATCCGTGTGTTTTGTTATTTGAAATAATGAAATGTAATTGAAGCGTCATTGCCATTTAAAGATCGAATTCGTATTTGTTAAAAAAACACTTGGGCCAATTCTGAATTAAATAATTAAGCCTCACTTGTTCTGAAAAGCAAATCCAAAATCACTCCGTTTCAAAGATTATGACTCTGACTGCAGTTTAATTCACTACCAAAAAAAAAAAAACGTGTTTGTTTATCGTATGAAGCGGGACGGCCTTTGTGTGTTTCATTGCTTCAGACTGAAAGCCATGCCTCACGTTTTAACCTTACTAATCACTGTATTGGAAATTTGCACAGTTTTATACGGACTATAATGTGACTTTCGCTGTTTGCAAGTGCTTAGATGTTCCGAGACATGCGTATACGGAAAAAAAAAACCCGCAGCACACACTTACATGTTGCTTTACGCTACAAACACGCACGTTTAAACACGAGCTGTGATGTCATTAGTTAATAGATCTAACAAATGATAGCGATTAGCAAGGAATAATACGATTTTTCACTTTTAATTCCTGAGGTATAAATGTCGTGGTGATGTAGGTGTAAATATGAAAGAAAAGAGAACTATGAGAAGAATGCATTCCCTTGAAGTTGACGTCGCAAGGATGTTTTGGTGTCTGGCAAAGTGCTGGTTTGTTGGAGATCGTTGTAGTTGACCGGGTAAAACTCATTAAAATATAAGACGTCTGCCTCAGACTGCCTCTGATTGGCTGGTGCATGATTACATCACAGAATGTTTTGTCTGAACACTTAAACGTCTGGTAATTTTCACGCATCTACTGCATGTTGTTTGTCAGTGCGT
This sequence comes from Pangasius mekongensis, assembly GCA_033441845.1. Classification (NCBI taxonomy): domain Eukaryota; kingdom Metazoa; phylum Chordata; class Actinopteri; order Siluriformes; family Pangasiidae; genus Pangasius; species Pangasius mekongensis. Next base: position 2,900,837 of record JAKKZJ010000010.1, on the reverse strand, counting down.
CGTTTTCATTCAGCATGCAAGAGGCGCGTTTTTGACTTAGATACCAAAACGTCCTTGAGATCGCAGCCGAACGTTGGCATCTGTCGTTGAATGTTATAGTTTTAATTTTTTTTTTTTTTTGGAAATGGCAGTAATGACTGTCTGGGTGATAATTTAGCAACGTGAACATGCTTACTAGGGGGGAGAAAAAAAGTGCACTTCTGCTACTTCGTCACACTCCATGATTGATTAAACTGATTTAGGGCTAAAATATAATGCAATTCATGTCAGTTTGCCATTTTAGAACATCATTCAAAGGAACAAGTCACTTTTACCCCAATCAATCAAGACATGTTTGGTGCCTGAAGTTTGCTTCTTTAGTTTTGCACTGAAGCTATGAGTCAAATTTGGGAAAAAAAATAAAATAACGGAAGTTTTTCGCACCTAAAATTCTGTAATTGCTGTGCTTTCACGTGTGCAGTTTAGTCTGTTTGAATGAGTGCGGGTTTTTTTTTTGGGGGGGGGACTCTGAATTGACTCACCTGCAGGAAGTGAATCAAAAATACCATGCGTTTTAGGTCACAGCATTTCTCTCGACACACTAGCTGCTAAACTGAGCCGTGAGACACAAACTGAGCCAAAGGACCGAGCTGCAGAAACGCTACACGTTCTGGAGATTTGGAGCGACGAACAAAAAATAGAAAACAAATGCTGGATGTGACACACAAAAATGTTTAACACTAGTTATTTATACAATTATCTAATGCTTGATCGAGCGCCAGCTCCATGTTGTCCGTTCTCTACACTCACTTCTGTTTTACTTCTTTTTCCCCCCATCACCGTATTTCTGATAAATGAATGAAGGCGTTTTTACGAGTACATTTCCAGATGTGCACGTCCGTGGATTGAGCTTCACGTCCACAGACGACACTGTTACGCTAAAAAAAAAAAAAATCTTACGTT
>JAKKZJ010000010.1:2892395-2894895 GCA_033441845.1 Pangasius mekongensis | reverse complement strand
TTGATGTGTAAATGGATGAAATATTAAGATGAACACTTGAATGTATGGATAGATGAATGGAATGTTTAGATAACAGAGACGGAATAGATATTTGGATGGACGGATGGATGGATGGATGGATGGATGGGTGGATGGAAAGAAGTGTATTTAGATGGACACCTGTAAGAGCCTGAGGTATTCTGGGATACGCTGGATCGGCTGGAGCAGCAGAGTGTGTAGAGATGGACGTGTCTCATCTCCTGTGATGTCACCCTAGATTAGAACATGCACAGCCAATCAGGACACATTCATCACACCTGGTGTGTGTGTGTGTGTGTGTGTGTGTGTGTTTGTGTGTATACCTCTAGCAGGCCAACAGGCTTTGAGAAAAAGCTGGCAGCTGAAAGGCACTCGGGGAGCTCCTTTAGATAGGACACGTAATTGTCCAGAAAATCACTCTGTGGAATGAACACACACACACACACACACACACACATTCATGTAAGCTTTAACCCCTCATTTAATCTCCATTGTTATCTTAATGTTGGGTCATCATTAACTCTATGACTTTTTCTCTGGGACTGATGCACATAAGCTATGTCTCTTTCACCAAAACTAACATGTGCATAAGCCACACCTCCTTTACTAGCACTGACGTACATAAGCCACACCTCCTTTACTAGAACTGACATGTACATAAGCCACGCCTCCTTTACTAGCACTGACATGTACATAAGCCACACCTCCTTTACTAGCACTGACATGTACATAAGCCACACCTCCTTTACCAGAACTGACATGTGCTTAAGCCACACCTCCTTTACTAGCACTGACATGTACATAAGCCACGCCTCCTTTACTAGGACTGACATGCACATAAGCCACACCTCCTTTACTAGGACTGACATGCACATAAGCCACGCCTCCATTACTAGGACTGACATGCACATAAGCCACGCCTCCATTACTAGGACTGACATGCACATAAGCCACGCCTCCTTTACTAGGACTGACATGCACATAAGCCACGCCTCCTTTACTAGGACTGACATGCACATAAGCCACACCTCCTTTACTAGGACTGACATGTGCATAAGCCACGCCTCCTTTACTAGGACTGACATATGCATAAGCCACACTCTTTTATTGGGACTGATATGCAAAAGGCAAAGCTCTGGTACCTCTTTACTGGAAAGCCTCAGAAACACATCTCCCATGATGCCTTGCCAGTGACTCTTGAGCACACGTTCCTGCAGAAGATGCAACAGCTCCAGGTGCTGCTGGATCAAAAATCGTAAAGAGGATGGGAACAGCCTGAGACAGAAAAAGAAGGAAAGGGACATGAGAGTAGAACTGTCTCAAATCATGTATTTTGCATACAGAAAGTGGGTTTATGCTGAAAAATTTAATGGCATGTGGTGAACTAGATAGAATGTAGTGTGTGGTACACAATTTGAGATACAAGTGTTTGTCTGAGGTAACAGTAAATTGTCTGTGTAAGTCTATCTAAACGTGTGTGTGTGTGTGTGTGTGTTACCGTTTGTCTTTGACGTTAGAGTTTTCACAGCCATTGTAGGTGATGTTGGCCTTCAGCAGCAGAGACAGATATGACACGTACACTCTCTCTGACTCCAGCAGCTCCAGAGCAGCTACCTGCCTTTGACCTACACACACACACACACACACACATTTTAGATCAGGGCCACCCACACTTTTTGGGCAAACGATGCCAAATGGACATTCTGAATTTTCTGAGACCCCAAGCCTTGACCACTCAGTCCAGATTTATAATTCAGGACTACTGTAACATTTGAACATTTTATGATGTCAGTAACATACATATGTGTAACATAAGTGCCTAAAAACCAAAGAAATATTCCTTGCAGTGACTTACCAGTCTAGCGGGAGGTGTTATAGGAAAATTCACGCCAGTGTGGTGTGATAGGACGCAAAGCAGGGCTGCATGACCACATCTTCATATACTTGTTTGAAATGATGTTGTTATACCATATGCATTTACTGCTAAAAATGATTTTGTAAAATAGCCTAATAATCCTGTATTTACAAATCACAGTATGGTATTGAACTATATTACAATCTGCATACTTTCCTGCTTTCTAGTACAGTAGCAGACCAGCAGTGAGGTTCTGGAAGTAAAAATGGCACTAATTTCCTCCATACTCCATATTTAAATCTCATAAGACTGACATACCATGACTGAGGTTGTTAATGGCATTGTGAAACATTCAAAAACAGATACGTTGATGTAACCATGGTAATAGGTAATGGGAATCGATGTCCCACCGTCTGGCATTGTGGGATCGGGCCACCATTTTCATTTAAACATTCGCTTTGTGAACATGGACCATAATAACTTATATAATAACTGCAAAGTGAATTCACAGTATTATTAGACAAGCTCTTTTAGAGACCTCTTTGTTTTTGTATGTGTGTGTGTGTGTGTGTGTGTGTGTGTGTGTGTGTGTGTGTGAGAGAGAGAGAGAGAGAGAGAGAGAGAGAG
>JAKKZJ010000010.1:2881090-2892295 GCA_033441845.1 Pangasius mekongensis | reverse complement strand
GTGTGTGTGTGTGTGTGTGTGTGTGTGTGTGTGTGTGTGTGTGTGTGTGTGTGTGTGTGTCTGTGTGTGTGTGTGTGAGAGAGAGAGAGAGAGAGAGAGAGAGAGAGAGAGAGAGAGACGCACTCATGTCCTGGCTGTTCTGTTCTGTCAGGTCTCGGTTCTCTCTCCTTTCCCTCCACAGTGGAGCTTTAGGGTGAGTCCTGAAGTCACTGGCATCCTGCTCCGAACCTAATACACACACACACACACACACACTCAGTAACAAACAGCAACTGTCTCTTTCCTAAAGATGTTTAAAATCAGAAGGGCCAGTGTAAATCCATCCGAAAGGACGGTCAGAGATTCACTCACTCTGATTGGTCGGCAGGCTGCTGATGTAATGCTGAATGAGCCTCAGTTGTGTTTGGCTGCAGGGAGAGGTGTGGACATCCACGAGCTCCTCCCCACCCGAGAATTTTCTACCAGTAACATAGGTAAGAGATACTTCAGTGACAGCTAAGAAAGTCTTTGTGTATGTCAGACTTCTATGCTGTGTTACCTGTGTTGTGTCCTCTGTAGTGTGTGTTACCTGTGTTGTGTCCTACAGTGTGTTTTACCTGTGTTGTGTCCTCTACAGTGTGTGTTACCTGTGTTGTGTCCTCTGTAGTGTGTTACCTGTTCTATGTTCCTGTACAGTGTGTTACCTCTGTTGTGTCCTCTACAGTGTGTGTTACCTGTGTAGTGTCCTTTACAGTGTGTGTTACCTGTGTTGTGTTCTCTGTAATGTGTGTTACCTGTGCTGTGTCCTCTGTAGTGTGTTACCTGTGTAGTGTCCTCTACAGTGTGTGTTACCTGTGCTGTGTCCTCTACAGTCTGTGTTACCTGTTTTGTGTCCTCTGTAGTATGTGTTACCTGTATTGTGTCCTCTACAGTGTGTGTTACCTGTGCTGTGTCCTCTACAGTCTGTGTTACCTGTGTTGTGTCCTCTGTAGTATGTGTTACCTGTATTGTGTCCTCTACAGTCTGTGTTACCTTTGTTGTGTCCTCTACAGTGTGTGTTACCTGTATTGTGTCCTCTACAGTGTGTGTTACCTGTGCTGTGTCCTCTACAGTGTGTGTTACCTGTATTGTGTCCTCTACAGTGTGTTACCTGTGCTGTGTCCTCTACAGTCTGTGTTACCTTTGTTGTGTCCTCTACAGTGTGTGTTACCTGTATTGTATCCTCTACAGTGTGTGTTACCTGTGTTGTGTCCTCTACAGTGTGTGTTACCTGTATTGTGTCCTCTACAGTGTGTGTTACCTGTGTTGTGTCCTCTACAGTGTGTGTTACCTGTATTGTGTCCTCTACAGTCTGTGTTACCTGTGTTGTGTCCTCTGTAGTATGTGTTACCTGTGTTGTGTCCTCTGCAGTAGGTCCAGATCTGTCTGTAGCTCTTTTTGTCTGATGTTAAGTTCAGAGATCTGAGACAGAGCAGTACCTGTGTCCTCCTGCAAAACATCAAACATTTATCAAACAATGTTCATATTTTTCTTTAACAAATGTATATATAAATGCTATGATGGGACGCTTCACTTACAACAGTTAAACAGACACGCCAATCAAAATATATCATGTGATGCTTTGTTGGGTTTGAAGTAAACTGAAAAAATAGAACTGCTTATGTGTAAGGTGTTTAATCTTAGCTTAGCTTAGCTGCCTCACTGTCTAGAGATTAATGTGTGTGTGTTGTGCACCTGGAGTGTGTTCAGCGTATTTCTCAGAGACAGGATCTTCTCAGCCGTGTCTCTCTGGCACTCGGACACTTTCTCCTCCAAACGACTGTTGCTCTGCTGTAAGGCGGAGATCTCCTGAACCACGCCCCTGAGTCCTGCCTTAAGCTCCGCCCACAGGGCCTGCAACTGTAATGTGAGAGGCTTTAAAATTGAATAAACATGAAGTTCATAATCTGTAAGGGATTAGATATACAGATTAAAGAGCTAGATTGGTGACACTATTGAAACCACCACTCCAGTGGGGTGTACTGCCCAAAAGTAAGTGCCCCCATAGACTTACATAGACCTTTGCCCATTTTAAAGGTGACAGAATTGAAGTTTTTTGTTGTTGTTGTTGTTTTCTGCTGAGAGCAACATCTGATTCAAGTGCAATTTCCTGTGTAACAATGTATATAAACAAAACCAAAAATAATGTAGTCTGAGTCTGTAAAATATATGGTGTTTCTATTGACTATGTGTGATCTCAAAGGTTGATAACACTATTTAAATATGTTAATCAAAACTAATAGACCAGGCAAAGATGTAAAACACAAAATACGATATCATTTACAAAGACACTTACTTACTGAAATTAAGGATGAGCTAACCAAGAGTGATTAACTAATCTTTGTCAAACAAATAGACCAATCTAGCAAGATTTAGCTAGCTAGTATTAAAACTGGCTAGCTACCTGAGTGAGTGCTTCTTTGAGTTCTTTGAGCTGGATTTGGTTGAACTTCAATCACACTCTCTTCATTAAGACTAAGTGTCTTTTAACAACATCGGACACGTTTGTGTATTTGTGTGTGTGTGTGTGTGTGTGTGTGTGTGTGTGTGTGTGTGTGTGTGTGTGTGTGCGTGTGTGTCTGTCTTCAGTGCCCTTGGTCTTGAGGAGAAGAGTAAATCAGTTTACATTTATCTGTTAAACTACAAGGTCATCTTTCTTGCAACACACACACACACAAATTAAGCACACGATCATGTGAAAGTCATCACAGAGAGAGAGAGAGAGAGAGAGAGAGAGAGAGATTTGCTAAAAGGAAAGAAGACATTCTACCTGAACCATGTGCAGATCTGGATCATCCATGTGTGCATTTGCATCTGCATCTAAGAACAAAGTGGTGTATACACACACACGAAAATGTTTAGAACTCATTAATATATCCACACTTAAACCACGTGACCTATAAGGTGGTAATGGCTTCCTTCATTTAGTCCTTTTCACAAATTTGTAGTCTGTTACATTTAAACAGATTTAATCCATGGATATTTACCTCGTATTATTAAGTCTTTAAATTCATTAAGTCTTAATAAAGGAAAAAATCCCAGCTAAAATGTACTCCGAATATTTGGTCATGTATTCGTCCAACATTGCTGCAACATTCTGAAAACGTACGATGTGGTAATGATTTGTGCACAAAACGTTCCCAGACAAAAACGAACATGGAATCACTTGTACTTGCAGCTGAAAATGTTGCAGCAACATTGTAGGAATGTTTATAAAATTAAAACATAAATTCATTATATTTAATAGACTTTTTCCCCCACATTTTTCTCCCCAACTGGGGCGGGAGAAGGCTACCATGTGCTTCATCTGAATCACGTGAATGTTTTTTTTTTTTAAACTGCTGCTCGTGCTGTGCCACACCAAGCTCGGAGAGAGTATACCCCTCCCTCCCAGACAGCATGGCTAATTTCGCTCTCTGGGCTCCTGGCCACTGATGTCTGGATCAGGATTCAAACTCACGATCTTCAGATGAGATGGCAAACGCTTTTATGTTGAGCCACTAGGGAGTCTGTAATTAGACCTTTCTAAGCCTTTCAGTTCTGAAAAGTTGTTCTGTAATCTGTAAATCATTCTCGAGGCTCTGAAAACATGTCCGTGCAACGTCTACAGAAGTTCCTACAACACTGCTGGAACATTTTCAGTAACGTTAACTTAATTTTTAGTAACGGTAACACAAATATTTGTGGACTGGAAAAATTTGGGGGGAAAAAATTTTTTTGCCACACATTTTTACACTACAGAATGCTCCACTAACGTAAAATTGTTAGCTGGGAAAGGAAGATCATTTTAATCTAAGAAGAAAAAAAATGCTCAGAAAATTGAGTAATGTATTTAACAGGTTCGAATGTCTGGTTGTAACATTACTAAAATAAAATTCCTGCAATGTTCTAAAAATGTGTGACAGGATTTGCTTCACGTGTTTAGGAATGTTGCTTTACAAAACATTTCCATTTGGATATAATCTACCTTTATGTCAATTCTGTTCAATATTTCTGCAAACAAAACTCCTTGTAGAATTGTTTCTAAATGTTATCTGAAATGTTCTCAGGTCACCCAGTTTAGAAGTGAATCATTTCAACAGAGACATTATCAGAACATTCAGAAATACAGCTGAGAGATTTGAAGACAGCTACACTATGAAGTTACAAAAGTAAAATTACTGCAATGTTCTGATGTGTAATGAGTTCATTTAGAGCTTCATTTACTCAACATTCAGACAACAGGAGACACTTAAAGGCCATAGTTAGAGCTGGCGACTTAAGTCCAAAAACTCTGTCAGTATTTATGCAAAGTTATGCATATTCAGAGATGGCTTACTCGCACGCTTAAGATGATTTTCGAGGCTACACACCCAGATTATTAAAATCACATGCGTGTAATTCACGCTCCCAAGTGTTTTCTTAAGTAGAAGCTTCAGAGACTTCAGTTTCCCTACACCGCTCACCTTTAAGCCCAAAAAAACAAGCAAATAGTTTTTTCTTTGCTGTCCAATGTAATATGAAAAAATAAAAGCAAAAAAATGTAAAAATGAAAACAAAACAAAAAAAAAGACTAATATGAGGATATCTGAATGAGAGTATTTCAAGCATGAAAATAATCATCTGATAGAAGTCTAGTATACTGGCAATATATGGGTGTATGAATGTTCCTATTACATGAATTAATACAAAAATTACATTGATTATTACAAAATTAGTTCAGCAGTATGGCTTCCACCCTCATTATTCAGCAGCTTATATAGCACTTGATCAGCACTTGATCCAGCACATCCTGTTATTCTGCATATAATTTTTGATATACAGGTAATTGTGCACACCTTGAATGAAATCATGAGATGTTAAATCGTGGTCATTGGAATGTACGCTATCAATCATAATTTGAAATTAGTTTATTAAAACAATGGTAATGTTTTTGTTCATTCGATGCACTCTCCTATAAAGAAAACATGCCCATGGTTTGAAGGACAAGCTGACCAAGCACTCTTCTGCTACACTTTCAGCTCATTTAAAGGTCATTCAGAACATTATCCATAAAAAATCTGTCCAGTAAGCAATGTCACTGATCAAGATTATTCATACTGATGTATTTAATATTGGCCACGATTGCATTCCATAGTATTTTTTTTTTTTTTGCATATTTACAGCCAAAACATAAGTGACATACTGACGTAACTTCTGAAGAAGTCCTTCTGAGGTCTGAATACTGATGTGCACAATTCCAGTGTTAACCCTCGCTACACACGCTAAACTCAACTCTGAACACTGTCCTGAGTGTTTGATTGAATATTCCTAAAGAAAACAGTTGCAGAAGCAGTTCACATAAGGTTTAGTAAACCTGCAAAACCCTAAAACTGCTATCTGACTGTTGATACACTTTAGAAAACCAGGCTCAGTGACTCTGGCTCATCAACTTCACCTTCTGTTTTTCCGTTCTCCATGTTCCTTTAGGGTTCGATATTCCAACTTATCGGTTAACGTCCAGAACTGTAAATTTTGCAGATCTAGATTTGCTTCTTAAAAAAAATGTTCACTGTCTTTCTTCTACTAGAAACTTCTTCCTCTGTCTTTCCACTTTTTTCAGGTTTTAGAATCTTGTTCCAGTTTTCCTGTTTCTTGAATATTATTCCACTCTTTTAATTTCTAGAATCCTTTTCTGCTGTTTTTTTTTTTTTGCAATGTTTTTCCAGAAACTTCTTCCACTGTCTTTCTGCCTCTACAAACTTGTAAAAAAATTTTGTTCAAATCTTTCCACTTCGAGGAACCTTGTTCCACTGCCTCTCTGGCTCTAGAAACTAGTTCCAGTCTTTTGGTTTCTAGAATGTTGTTCCAGTCGTACTGCTCCTGGAATCTTCTTCCACTCTCTTTCCACTTTCCTGTTCCAGTTTTCCGGCTTCTAGAATCTGGTTCCAGTACACATGGTTCTGCTGTGTTTCCGACTCTACAAAAAATGAGTTTCAGTTATTTTTCCACTTCTAGAAACGTGTCCCGGTCTTTCAGACTCTAGAATCTTATTCCGCTGTCTTTCCGAGTCCAGAGTCGTGTTCCAGTGATTTTTCCGCTTCTACAAACTTGTCCTAGTTTTCCAGAATCTTGTTCCTCAGTTTTATTTTAATTGAAACGCTGTGTTCCTCTGTTCTTCACTCAGAAGCTGAAAGAATAAACAGAAGTCATCCAAAAGCTCTACTGACCTACGAGGTCATTTTCCTGAGTGTCTGAATCTCTCCTTTGCACGCTTTATCCTCTCTGCCTCACTCTGTCCCACCTCTGTGTCCTCTCTCTTCCGAACCATGTGAGTCTGATGAGGCCTCGGACAAAAAGGCCTTGTTTTAGAGTAAGTGGAAAAATGGAAGACAAGAGAATAAGAGAGAGAGAGAGAGAGAGAGAGATCCACCCCTGCTTTATAGAACAAACCAGACGATACAATTTCCTCTTCAACCTTCAAGACAGATCTGCCCTGAACTCTAGACACACACCCACACACAGTTTATGTTACTGCACATTAAAAACAAGTACTTAAACACAAAAACACACACACGTTAGACGCTCTCAACATTTACTGAAGTGACTCAGCAGTGTAGACTATTATAGCGGCTTAAGACATCGGAATAATGAGTGCAGACGAAACGCCTAGCTGTAAAAACACCCACCCTCAAACACAGCGATGTAGCCACTAATCTGAATTGGATACACACACACACACACACACACACTGTTGGTTTTCAAAAACAGGAACAATAAATAGAAAATGATCTCAAAAGAACAGTGTATAGTGCCATAATTCCCGACTGAAAGTCCCTCTGGAATATTACCCTGCATTCACACGGCAGTCATGTGTTTCCTCCATATTTCCCAAATCACTACACACTGAGTGCTAGAAGGCGTTTCTGACACCTAACAGCACCAGGTTGGTGCATCAGACCTCATCATACGAATGATCTTACTTCACTGAGAGCAGTGTGTCATATGTGTCATATTTACAGGGAAAAAAAATTCTGCAGTCAACTTGGCACCAGTACAAAAAGCAGTATTCATACAGTGATTTTTTTTTTTAACCACCCAGATTACCTTTTTGTCATGATTTTGTCTTAGGAACTAAAGAAAGTGAGAAATCATGTCACTTTGCTTCTCCTGTGCATAAAGCTAACCTCTTTTATCGCAGCCATTGGTCACGTCCACGTTCCTTGCCAAATATTTGCCAAATTGCTATAATTCACCAACCGTCACACTAATGGACTAAAATGATTTTTTAAATAATCCTAATGGAAAAGCAGGTAGTGTGATTCTTTTCTCCCCTGATTTCTGGTCCTGACGATTCCCACCCACTTCTCCCCAGTCATAATTGTCATATTAAGGAGGAAGCCTAACACGTGCCTCCTCTGAGAAACACAAACCCATCTTTTCAAACTGCTGCTCATGTTGCTTCACAGGGCAGCGTAACACACTCAGGGGAAAGTGCCATCAACCCTCTTCCGCATACACGAGCCCATGATTGGCTAGTGTCGCTGTGATTGACAGAGGAGAGAAAGTATGACGTCCCTCCCACTCAGACAACACGGCCACTTTTACTCTCTTGGACTCCCCACAATGGATCGTCATCGTGATTCGAGCTTTTGCGATCTCCTGACGATAAGGCGAATGCTTTTCTGCTGCTCCACTCAAGACCTAGGTAGTGTATTTTTTTAATAATATTTGAAGCAAGCAAATTTGCTTAGTTTATTGGTTTATTAAAACAGATACATCACTGATGCAAAAAGTAATACACAACTGAAACATCATTAACGCAAAAAAATACCCCATACATCGTGAGGTTTTCTGATTGGTCAATGACAGCGATTTCACTCAATGTATTAATTATTGGTTTGTTTTAATGTTAGCATTTATGTGTTATAAAAAATAAGCAGATGACAACATTAAGCTAATGCAAAAATAATATCACATGGCCTTCTGCTGAACATCCGGTCTGGTGTTACACAACTCCTGACAGTCTTACTGCAGTCATGAGCTTAGCTGTGTGTGTGTGTGTGTGTGTGTGGGTGTGTGTGTGGGTGGGGGATGTAAATACATAAAAATCTTGTGTTCATCAGGACGTCACACTCGTCTCACAGATCTTCACCCTCCTCGGGCAAAACAAAGTTCTGATACTTACTAAAGCATGGGACCTTTTCTTAAATTGATGATGTAAGGTCTGAGGTCATTTTTAATCACATTTTCATTCAAATGACACACAATGCTGCTTTATATGTGACATTTTAAAAAATTTCATAAAAGGTTAAATGTAACCCTCCAGGAAGGGTAAAATAACTCAAATAACCACTCTTTACAACCGTGGTGGACAGAAAAGCATCTCAAACGCACAAGACATCAAAACGTTGAGGCGGATGGGCTTCAAGAGCAGAAGAGCACATCGGGTTCCACTCCTGTCAGCCAAGAACAGGAATCTGAGGCTACAGCGGGCACTGGGTCACATCACTTCATAGCTGCAGACTGGAAAAAAAACTTGTCTGCTCTTTCTCCATTCTTCAAGGTTTCTCGTTTCGGTGATCCTGTGCCCACTGTCTTCTGGTCCTCTGCTTTTGCAGCCCATCTGCCTCAAGGTTTTGGCGTGTTGTGCATTCTGAGATGCTTTTCTGATCAACATGGTTGTAAAGAGTGGTTATGTGAGTTACTGTAGCCTTCCTAAAGGTGTTCAGAAAAAAGTGGACAGTGAATGTTTATGCAGTGTACTTACTCCAGTAAAAAAAAACAAAAAACGTAAATGTAAAAATGTAAAACAAACATCTTTGATCTTCTGTACAACTGGCTTCACCAAATCCAGCTTCAGATGCACTTTGTTTGCACGACTAAAGGACTTCTGTCTCGGTTAGTTAAACTAGTAGCGAATGGCTTCGCTTCAGATGCTAGAAGGTAATCTTGTGAAAATTTCTCAGCATCAGCTTCGTATAATTTTAGATTTCATTATCACAGTATAATGTGATAGCTGTGTACAATTAATCAAAACTGTTTTTATAGCATATAGAGTTGAACAAAATGAATTCTCTATAGCCAATCATTTATATTATTCTGTTCATCACTGACAAATAAAAATACAACCCTGTAAAAGTTCTCAGTACTCAAGAGAACTTACAGAAACGAAGGAAGTTTCAGAAGAACCCTTTTCCCTTGACAAAGACAATCAGCGCTCTGTTATAAGAGGAACAGATGCTTAGTTGTTGATCCTGAGCTGCCTGTGTTAAGGCTGATTTAGTGTGTGTGTGTGTGTGTGTCCACAAGGAAATCATCTTTTTTCTTACAAAAACTGCAGCTTTTATTTATTTTTTAAAACTAAAAGAACTAAAAGGGTTCCTGATGTTAATATTAGGGTTAGATTTAAGTGTAGCATAGCATTAATTAGCTGCATTAACAACTCAATTGAAGGTCCCTACAAGGACAGAAAAGAGTGTGTGTGTGTGTGTGTGTGTGTGTGTGTGTGTGTTACATATTAAATTTGAGTTTGAGCCCTGGCGCTGCTTTTCCATGGAAGTTTCCAGTCCACACGAGTCCCTCCAGGTCGGTGAATTCGCCTTCACCCTCAAGTCTGAGAAGTGAAAAGACAAAATTATTCAAAACATCCAACACATAAACCTCTTCATGTAAACGTGACAGTTTTCACGCTTTCTTCCCTTTTTTGTCCCTTAAATATGGTCAATGAGTCGTGACTTGTTTGGTGCCTGAACCAAATTTTGCTTCCTGAACTAAGAGGCTAATGTCGCTAACAAGCAGGGATGGACAAAGTACTGAAAAATATTACTAATACTTTAGTGAAAATATAGATAATGTGTCGAAATCTCACTCAGTTAAAAGCAGAAGATGAAAAATGTGCTCAAGTGAAAGTTAAAAAATGTTGCCACTTTTAAATCAAGTACAAGTACTAAAAAAGTAAATGTTTTTAACTGATCAAATTAAGTTAATGTCCACGCGATTTTGAAAGCATCGTTCAATCTCTGTTTTGCAGCATTTACCATTAGCTAGGATTTGAGTTCTACGTAGCCAATCACATTAACTCCTGATGCTAGTCCACCTAACCTGGCATTAGGAAAGAAAACAGGCTAGTTGGATATAGCTAGTTAATGTTAGCAAAGCAGCGAAACTTTCCTCAGCGTGCTTTTTCAAATTAGATGGAGATCATGCCTTCTAGTAAAGTAAAGGAGACACTTCATTTAATTTAATCTTTTCTTATTTCAGCTTATTGAAACATTTTACTGAGGTAGGGCCAGGGTGTTCATCCTCACGTTCCACACTGCAGTCAGCTGTAGAGTTAAATACATTGTGATTCTTGATATATATATTTTTCTTTTCTACACTGATGAACCCGATGACTGGATGAGAGAAGAAGAGAACGTTTGAGATTTGTAAGTACTTTGAAGGTCTACATAAAAATAAGGATTAAAAAGTATGTTTTTTTTCCTTAAAAATATAATTAAGTAAGAGTACATGTATTCAATTTCAGTAACACTCAAATATACATACTCCAAAATAATACTTAGGTATAGTAATGAAATACAATTACCTAAGCGTTGTCCACCCCTGCTAACGTTCGATTTACGATTCATAAAAATGTTCGCAGAAGCAAGAAAGGAGAAAGGGTTAGTGTGTGTCTGTGGTAGCTGACTCGCCGCAGTGGCTGAGCTGCATTACTAGAAGGTTTAGCTCACGCCACACTTAAAGGGTTTTGCACGGTTTCAGCTCTTTGCGGACTCTTTGTGGGCGGGGCTGAATGTTATTTACACACGGGTACGGAGAAAATCTGTGTCATCGAGACTTTTGTAAAGCTCGCAGGAATTTTTGGTTCGGTTCGGTCAAACGAAGACATTTACGCATTTCCACATAAATCAGGCTTATTGTTTGGCTCAGTAATAACATTCCTACTAACATTGCTGAATAATCTGTATTGAGAAATTACAAATCTAATGAAATTTTAAATTGGGTTTAAAAAATGTTTCCTTTTAAAACAAATAACCAAGTGACTGTTTGTGTATTTCCATCTAATGAGAGCCTGGGAGTTTAGCTTATTGTTTTCAGCCGCGTAAAACTGAGAGCATGTGATTAATGTTTAACTCAAGCCGCGTTCAAAGCTGTTACAGATCTTTCCCTCAAGCTACCATGTGCTTGTCAGCAACACTGTTTCATGTGAAAGTCGTTGCTTATGGC
>JAKKZJ010000010.1:2825603-2864822 GCA_033441845.1 Pangasius mekongensis | reverse complement strand
TGGTTTGCACCTTGTTGTAAACCCTCTGTATTTACATTCATGAAGCGTCTCTTGATTGTAGATTTTGACAATGATACTCCTACCTTCTCCAGAGTATTCTTGACTTCTGTTGATGCTGTGAAGGAGTTTTTTTTCACCAAGGAAAGGATTCTGCGATCATCCACTTTAGTTGTCTTCCGTGGTCTTCCAGGCCTTTCGATATTGTTGAGCTCATCAGTGCTTTCTTTCTTTTTAAGAATGTACCCAACTGTTGATTTTTTTCTTTTTTTTTTCTTTTCTTTTTTTGTAAAGATTAGAATGGTTAGAGTGGGTTCGACTTTTGAAGGATTCCCGCTCATGTTCACGAAGCTCCGCCCCAGACACTTAGGTGGCCCATATAGTGTCTATAAAATGACTGACAGGAGGCGCATCCAAACACATGTTCTACATATCTTCCAAATTATATGTACAAGTAAGGAATAAAAAAATCGACTACTGCACCTTTAATAGATGAATTATCACATGACTGTTCAATCATAAATCAGTTTCTTATATAAATTAATGCAATGTAAAACCTACACAAAGACTAATTAAACATTAAAAAATTGACTTGTAATCAATTTAATATTTAACTGATGCTGTGATAGCTATAAGCTTATATCCTAGTATTGCCTCTTGATTTGCTGCTGCATATTTCTGATTTCAGAAAGGCCACAAATGAAAACATGTCTGAACATTTGTCTATTGGACCGAAGTTTGGGCTAGGAGTTAAACTCATTCATCTGGGAGTTTAACTCCCTGCAGTTACTCCACGGCCAAAGAATATTTTGTGTAGGAGTGCTGAAAAATGTAATGTGACCTGACACTTTATGAATTGAGAAGCTCTGAGCGTTCCAGAGAGAAATCTAGCTCCTTGGCCTCGTTTTTTTTTTCCTTCATAAATTCAGTCTCCATAGAGAGTCCTCCGCTCATACAACGTATTCAACACAATGTACGAGTCTGCCCAACACCAATGCTAGTGCGCATGCGCAACACCAGATTGGAGAGAGAAGGATTCAAACTTCCGGTCGTGTGTCATGGCGGCGCGGTGGAGTATACTTGAAGCGAAAAAGCTAAACCCTGCTACTTATGCTTTTTCGCTGTGAGGTTTTGCGGTGTCTTGGGCTGGTTAGTGTGCTGCATTAGACGAAGCGGTTCGGATTTGGGACTGCCAGGCGGGGGAGCGCCTGCAGTTTGCATCCGCCTGACCATGGCGGCACACAAGCCCGTGGAGTGGGTCCAGGCCGTAATTAACCGATTCGACGAGCAGGTAAAGGGGCAAATGTACCATGGCGGTATTTGGAATAAAGTCAGCACGAAGGACACTGTTTATTTATAATAGTTTTGTTGCAGTTCGAGGTTGTGCATGAAGCTGGGAGGATATAAGGATGCGGCTATAACCGTGTAGCACAGTAATAGCTTGTCAATAGTGTATAATGCTACATCCAACAAAACGCATACTAAATAGTATGTTAAAAATAGTACGCCTGCATAGGTGTAGTAATAGTATCTTACTGTACTGTGTACTATAAAGTACTGAAGTGTGTGGCTTTGAACGTAGCTAGCTAGCACACGAGTCTGTCGTTCACGTCGTAGGATTTGGCTTTTATTCTGTAACATTTAACGTTTCTGGGGAAGTATAATACTAAGCAGGAATGCTGTACGGTTGTGTTTTCGGTTATTTGTGATTTATTTGGCGTGGCATTTGAGCCTCGAGAGGAGCGTTTACACTGTGGCTAAATATAAACAAAGGTAGCGGCCACGCACTGTGTGTTGACAAGCTCGGCTCTGCCAGGCAGCTGTGTTAGCTACCTAGTTAGCAGTGCTTCCATTCAGTGTGTTGGCCAAGCTGTGCTGTAGAGTAATGTTCAACTCTTGCTTTTAAATGACTAGTTTTCTCACTGTCCTTCATGGGACTAGTTGAATAAAACAGTTACACCTGTTTTAAGGATATTGAACAGGGCACTGGCAAGGCTTTGAGTAAATGAGCCAGGCGAGAACAAGCTGGTTTTCAGATTCAACACGCCAGGCTTTGAGTGTAACTTGTATTAATCCAGGCAGCTTTCTGATTTCCTTCCCAGAGCCACAGTGTTAGAAGAAACCTGTGGGTTCACTGGCTATTCAATTGTGCTTGTGTAGGGGCTTAGTGGCTGCCTGAGGCTCATAAGAGTTTGATGAAAATGTAATGAGGGATTTGTTCTGTGTTTATTGTTAAGCCAGCTTAGAGCTCTTAAAGTCAGAAGACTTTGAACAGTTGTTCAGAGCGGGCTAAGTTCATGTGCAGGCCAGGCCTCTCTGCATCTTCCACTCTTGTTTCACTTGCTCTATTTTTTTTAAGCTTTCGTAGGGTCAAAATATTGTAGTTCAGCAGGGAAAAGATTAATTATGACTATGATACTGCAAATAAAGCAACTATCACCCTTTATTT
Organism: Pangasius mekongensis; assembly: GCA_033441845.1. Classification (NCBI taxonomy): domain Eukaryota; kingdom Metazoa; phylum Chordata; class Actinopteri; order Siluriformes; family Pangasiidae; genus Pangasius; species Pangasius mekongensis. Next base: position 2,862,376 of record JAKKZJ010000010.1, on the reverse strand, counting down.
ACACCGAAGTAGTTGTGGTTACACAGTAACAGCTTCTTTTCCTTCATGCCTTTTTGCTTGTGATCAGAGACGGGTATTGCCATGTCAGCGGTATGAATCCTGAAAGCACCTTGAAACAATGACCTCACGAATGCCTGTGCGTGGTCATGGAAAACCAATCTGTCCTCTCCGGGGAAGGTTCAGACAGCTCGGAAACAGGAGCCGGTAGATTTGTATTCTATAAAGTAACATTGATGTGAATCGCAGCTTTCTGAAATTATAGTCATTGTACCTGCTTTGTCAAACACTGTAGAGGCTTTAAGCTTTTTCCAGCAGCTCGTTGTTCTACTTTTCTTAGATGTTCTATTATAGTGGATGTATGGTGACCACAAATACATATTTTAGGTCTGTATTACAAACGTTTATTTTTCCAAAGCTCAACCACTTATAGAAGGGATGGAGTTGGTCGATGAATTTAACTGAATTATTCTTTGAGACACAGACGCCTGAATTGAATTCTACTGAATTACGGCTGGAAAATAAATTTGTTCTAAATAAGAAACCAGAAAGGGTTCATTTACATGGATACATATATACATATATACATGCATACATACGTTTACATACTTTATTGATCTTGAGGGATATTGCAGTGTTACAGTAGCAAAGGCACAGAAAAGTGCACAACACGAAATGTTTATTAAAATGGGAGTGCCAATAGGAGAATCACATTCTTAAAATATAATAAAAATATTAAAAAACAGGCACAGATAAAGATAAAGCCGAAATATTTCATTTTGAGTAATTACGACTGTGCAGAAATTCCCACATAATCGGTACAGCTTTCCTTATGTTATTTTAATCTGTATATTGTGTCTATATGGATATATGTAATATCCATACTGCACTAAAGTGCACATAAGGGAAATGATTGGTCTGTGACCTTTGTGGAATTTTAAACCGTGCCTGGGAAACAAAGTGCTCGCTGTCTCTTGGCATCCTGCATTAAAATGGATGTCAACAGGGCTGGGCTGTATGTGTGTGTGTGTGTGCGCGCACGCGTGTGTACATGTGTGTGTGTGTGTGTGTGTGTGTGTGTGTGTGTGTGTCTGTGTGTGTGTGTGCGCGCACGCCGGAAGCCTGACTCTTCTCTAGTCTTGGGACTTTCATTTGCAGCCACATGCTTTTCCCTTAGGGCTATGCAATGGAAGAGAGAGAGAGAGAGAGAGAGAGAGAGAGAGAGAGAGAAAGAGAGAAAGGGAACCCCAGGGGCCTCTCCTTCTCTCTTCCTGACATTTTCAAAGACACACTAGCCACTTCTGTAGCCAGACCTTGATGAGTCTTGAACTATTCATATCAGCTGTATAGGGTAGATAAATGTTTCCTAAAACAAACAGAAATGTGTGCCAGATGTTCCAAATTTTTATTTGTTGGCTAGTATTTTTTCCCCCCGGCTGTTCATATACTCAGCAAGTCCCGAGCTGCAAGTATTGTTACAGGAGCTTATTTCTTTTCTGAAAATGTCTGCTTGTTTGGAATTGTTGTACATGTTATGGACAGAGAGTTTCACGAAGACTGCTTTTTGACCCAGAAATGTGAAAGCAATGCACAAGAAACTGATTCCACATCAGGGAGCGTTTAGCAGTAAGAAAGTCTCCCCACCCCCTCAGTCTCCTTATGGTTCATTAACACATCCAGGCCTAGTGTGCTTTCTGCACAACCGCTACAGCATGTCTGGCTCCAGCATGCTGTGTCTGTGTGTATTAGCAGATGTTTTGACTTGCAGGTGTGCAGTGGAACTCTGAGGGCGGGAATCGCAAGTCTGGGTGCGCTTTAATTCCTTTGTTTTAGTTCCTTAGGTGTGGGAGGTTGTGTTTGGACAGGACGGGTGTGTCTTGAATAATCTCTGTGTTCAGCATTTTTTTCCCCCCCTAAATGTCATACACCTAAGCATGTTCTTAATGGTTGTGCTGCAAATATCTCACTTTCCTCTTTTCTATATATTTTTTAGCTTCCTATTAAGACAGGACAGCAGAACACTCACACCAAAGTCAGCACAGAGCACAATAAGGAATGCTTGATCAACATCTCCAAATACAAGTTTTCCCTTGTCATCAATGGCCTGACCAACATCCTCAAAAATGTTAACAATATGGTAGGTTGATGTGTTTGTCTTGTTATATATATATATATAAATATATCATATCTGCTTGGCTAGTCCCATGTTTTGACCATCTGGGCTTAAACTGTATATTTGCAATAATTGTCTTTCTCTGACCAGTAAAGATAGTTCATACCAATAGCCAGAATGTGTCTTTGGTTAATCTTTGTACTGTATAAATCTCTAGGTGTGGTATTCAAAATGTCTACTGTGCACTGCCTATAAATGTATTAACTAATTGGAGCACATTCTGTTGAGAAATAATATCAAATGCCCAGTTCTCTTTATCAGTGAATTTAAGAGCAGAGAGTTTCTCTGATTGATGCTGAGGGGGGGAAGAAACTGATAATATCATAGCAGCAGCCAGATTCACTTGTCTGTCAAACAGTGATGGGGGGGAAAACACATAGCCTACACACATAATCTGCTTGTCCCAGCCTAGTGATTTGCCAACCCCTGATTTGGGATTTGTGAAACCATATGATGACCTCGTTCCCACAGAGAAATTCTACACTGTGATTATTGGTGTCATGTGGAGTTGCATGAATTTGATTGACACATGGGAAACTCGTCCGGTTTACCATTGTACAACATTTTAAGTAGTGCGCGCATGTGTTTCCTTCCCAGCGGATAATTGGGGAAGCTGCCGAAAAGAACCTCTACCTCTCGCAGCTCATCATCCTCGACACTCTGGAGAAGTGCTTGGCAGGGGTGAGTAGCCAATCACGTTTCACTGTTGACTACAGACATCCAGTCACATACAAAGATATAGTATTTTCTAGTAACAGGGTAAAGTTGGCTGTGCAACGAATTACACTGTGTAAACTGTGAAGTAGATATTGAAATGCAGATTAATACAAAAGTGGACCAAATGGTTCTGTATCCATCTTAAATCACTCCTCTGTCTTGCTCATGTCTGAGACACAGGGGTCTGTTGATACAATTAGAGCTCGTTGTCTCCTCTTGTCCAGAAAGACTACTCTGGGTATGCCTGCACAGATTACATTTGCAGATGTTTCCTCATCTTGAGTTAGAATTTTCTTTGCTTCCAGAGGGATCGACAGGCTTTTCCTCTATAGATATTTTATTAATGCTCTGTCAGATACGAGACAGCTGCTCCCCTTGCTCAGTTTGTCATTGCTTTCTGTCTAGGAGGATTATTCGTCGTATAGCAGATGGGTGGGTTTGCTGGGTTTTGCTTCATCAGTGTGAGCACATTGATCCATTTATGTGTTGGTTATGCTTCCTTAAACATCTAACTCTTACCAGTGAATTTCATTTCCTTGGGGGTGTGAGGACACACGTTGTTGTATGTACTTGATCAGGTATATGCAGGTAACATAAGAGTTAGGATTGTTTATTTGTAGAGGAGTTTTGGTCTTAAGGATGATTAATCATGGAAATGTGGGGAATATTAAATCTGAATTTAAGAATTTAATTTAATTTTCTGGGTCTACATTAAATTGTAGAATTTAATGTAGACCCAGGTCCGTCCATTTCTATGGAGACATTAGACATCCACTACTGTGGAGATATGTGGATGCGCATGTTCGTTATACAGGGTAAAATTTCTCTAAAAGCGAAATTGGAGCTTTCCCTATGGTACTGTGTGGACTTCATAAATATGAATTTTCTATGAATGTGTTCTTTCCATAGAAATAACTGGAGTGATATCAGGTACACCAAATTTATGCAGAAGCCATGAACTAGTTAGGCCACAGGTTTAGTCTAAACCTATTTACCAGATGTTAAGCTGTGTGTGTGTGTGTGTGTGTGTGTGTGTGTGTGGGGTGTTCAGCAAACCAAGGACTGCTTGCGTCTAGATGAGGCCATGCTGGTGAAGCAGTTGCTCCCTGAGATCTGCCACTTCCTGCACTCATGTCGTGAGGGCCAGCAGCATGCCACCCAGCTACGCAGCTCTGCCTCAGCCGTGCTCTTCTCTCTTAGCTGCAACAACTTCAATGCCGTCTTTAGCCGCATCTCCACAAGGTAATGATTTGGCTGCACATCTGTTAACTCTATACACCTCCTTAAACATTTACCCCAATCGTATACACACCCTTGATAATGAGTGTATGCACACATCAGTATTCAAGTCATGGACTTGGACATAAGTGATGGAATTCATGACTTTAGTGCTTTTCCTAATTCCCAGTCATCCCGCAATTTATCTCCACACTTAAGCACCCGTGCTGAATTCGGTTGCCACTCCTGCTCAGGTAGCATGCAAGCTGAGTCAAGACACATGGATGGAGTTAGAAATAGTGTAGACCATTGTTCTTATGCAGTTGTTACAGAATCGCCCTGTTAATGTCTCTGGCTGGCTAGAATAACTTTCCGACCAGACAGTCTGGCTTAGCAATCATTCCGAGTAGTGTAGTGATGGTCTAACAAGGTTTCTTTCTCTTTTAATATACCCATTTTCTGGCAGGTTTATGAGGCAACATCACAATGTTATCCTACAATGTAAAGGTTTAGATTAATGTTTTTAAATTTTTTTTGTCAGTATTTGGCTTATTCTTATCCATCTTTGAGTTAGGTCAAATCCTAAATGACTTCATATTCAATTTGTTTGCTCTGTGTGTAGAGTATAAAATATAATGTGCTGTACATCGTACCTGGTGCCTGTATAATAGAACACTGTTTGTGGTTCAGCCATAGAAAACGAACAACTGCTTATATTGTTGTTATTTTAATGTCATCTGAATAATATTAAAGTTTTGGCACACTTGACCGTGTTTTGGTCTGAATGCTGCCTTTAAGGCTTCTTAATGGTTCACCCTGTAAGGGAGACTTGCAGCAGCACCACACACATTAACTAAATACATTTGACTTATGTACGACTTGAGAATGTGAATATGAGCTCATACGAGTTAGACTTTCACTTAAATTTATACTAAATTCTGCATGTTCTGATGTGTAAACAATTATTTCTTTGAATTCTAACGTTTCCCAGACGACACTACAAAAGCCTACTGAAAATGATTAAGATAGCCAGAGTGTCCTTCCAAGTCTGTGGTACTACATTCAAAACCTGAACTCGACTTTGGACCTGACTTTGGTGTGGGTGTGATGACTTGGACTCAAATTAGAATTGAGAGCCTCCGACTTGCCCTTGAGACGAAGCATTAGTGTGCACATTTGTGTTTGCATTTATCCAGCTGACTTGTGATTCTTTGTGGTATATTCCTAATATATTGATGAGCAGTATCTTTTTTTTCATAGCAAGTTGAAACTTGTTTTTGTCTGTGCTGTCCTGTTTGCAGATTACAGGAGCTTACAGTATGCACAGAGGACACTGTCGATGTTCATGACATAGAGCTTATTCAGTACATCAATGTTGACTGCTCCAAGTTAAAGAGATTACTGCAAGGTAAACCAATCTCTAATATTTGACTCTCTTTTTCTCTTTACATAGAAAGATTTTAGGCTTTGCTCATCTTCTAATGTGTTCATAAGAATAATCTAAAACTGTTTATTTCCCTTAATAACACATGGTGTCTGTACCTCACCAGAAACTGTACTAAAATTTAAAGCACTGAAGAAGCCTGCACAGCTCGCTGTGATCAACAGTTTGGAAAAGGTCTGTGAAAAATAGTTTCAATTTCTCTAGCAGATCAGTAATGCAGCAAGTGTTAGATTATTAATTTGTCCATCATGTGTTTGCTGTTTAGGCTTTCTGGAACTGGGTGGAGTATTATCCTGATGAGTTTACTATGCTCTACCAGAGACCGCAGGCTGATATGGCAGGTGAGTTGAAATGCTTTGAGATGTTAAATGTACAGATGAAGTCCAGAAAAATCCTCCACGCAAGTAATTTGTAAATGTTTGTGCAGGTTTGATTTCTGAGATATTATACTAGCTATATTTCACTGTTAGTCTATGTCTGATAGGGTTGTCACAGTGCATTAGACTTCACTGAACTCGAAAACCAAACAAGAATCTAACCAAATTGGTAACATTTGTTTATGCAAAAATGCCTTGTGGTGTTCAATTTTATTTTATTTTTTTACATTTTTTAACACGCAATTCAGTGTGACGTCATTCTTGACCATTCAGCACAAATAAATGTGAATAGATTTATTTCATGTCATGACGGTTTAACGTCATGAAGGTTCGCACAAATGCTTTGAGAACCACAGTGAGTTCTCTCCTGTGTAAGGCGCTGGCTGGACACTGAATAAGCTCATCATATTGCAGCATTAAGAGTTCAACTATTTAAACCACACATTGGGGAGACACTGACCTACTCTGCGTTCTGCCTTTGAGAGCAATTTAAACGTCGCACAGTCGACTTTATTATTTCTGTTTCATTTTTTACTTATACAACAAGCACACCAGCATGCATACCTAACCTGTTGACATGGTTATTACTGTGGGTATTATAATAACAGCAGACTTTCTTGACTGGCACAGTGTAGCCCCCTTGAGTACAGAGGTGTATAACCCTTTAGGAACATAAGCGCATACTCAGTATGTACATTAGGACCACATGCTTATAGAGAATTTGGCTGAGTGATATCATTTCTGTTTGTGAACATACATGTACTTGTGTGGCACATGTAAGTGTTTTGTGAGGTTTTTTTTCCAGACTTCATGAAAGCTAATGTATAAAGTTCTCTCTCTTACATAGACTCTGCAGAGAAGCTGTTTGACCTGGTAGACAGTTTTGCGGAGAGTGCTAAGAGGAAAGCTGCTGTGTGGCCACTGCAAATCATCCTTCTCATTCTCTGTCCTGAGATCACACAGAGCATCTCTAAAGAGGTGGTGGAAGAGAGCAAGGCTAACAAGGTCAAAATTTTCCCTGTCCCTTGCGTGCGCACACACACACACACACACACACACACACACAGAAACACAACTTCACGTTTCAGCCATTTGTCTCAGCCGTCATGTGTGTGACCATCTGTTATACTGAAATACCGTGGTAACGTTTTATGTGCTTACTGTGATGTTAAAAAGTCTTAAGAGAGCCCTTCTTACTTACTCACTTATTTAGTTCTGTCTCAGTTCCATGAGTTTAATTTGCTGTCTTCTGACATTTATTGTCTTGGAATTTTATTTTATTTTTTAACTTGTCTAGATATGTTTATTTTCTTATCCCAGATTTCCAGAAGTATGAGTAGTTTCAGACAGACTCAGATATATTTGAATATGCTGTCTCCCTGCAGAAGTTGTTTTTGGAGAGTCTTAGGAAGGCCCTGGCTGGTCACAGTAGCAGCAAGCAGTTGACTGAGAGTGCAGCCATCGCCTGTGTAAAACTGTCTAAAGCCTGCACATACATTAACTGGGAGGATCATTCTGTCATCTTCCTTCTGGTGCAGTCTATAGTAATGGACCTCAAAGTAAGTATCTGTATGTGATATATTCCCATCAAACCCCCTTTCTGAATGAGCTGAGCAGAGAAACAGGTTGTTGTGTGTTGTTGTGTGTTTGTGTATGTACGTCTGTGTACAACCTCTGCCTGTATGTGCGGACCCTCAGGCTCTCCTGTTCAACCCCACTAAGCCGTTCTCCAGGGGCACCGGGTGCCAGAGTGCTGACGTGGACCTGATGATCGACTGCTTTGTGTCCTGCTTCCGCATCAACCCACACAACAACCAGCACTTCAAGGTCAGCTGCGCTCTCACAGTGCTTACTCACTGCTGGCTCTCAGGGTTCTGAGTAATTTTAGCAAAACACACTGTACAGTGACTGGTCAAGGTGAAGTGTCCATTTGTAAATTAGAAAGATTGGACTGGTTAATTTTTAGATCTTGGTGAAGCAGGGTTTGGTGAGTGTCTGTAGCTGAATGCTTACTGTTGTTTGTGTGTTCAATGATTTGGATAATTTATAATATTATTGCTGTCTGTGTTTGTGTAAGTAAATAAGTTTCTTGCCACTTGTTTCAGGTCTGTCTGGCTTCCACCTCCCCACCAACCTTCCATTTTGTCTTGGTCAACTCTCTGCACAAAATCATTACTAATGTGAGTGTAAATGCAGAAATGGCAGATTTCAGCAGTCATGAGGAAGTTGTTAGACCTAGAGCTTTATTTATTTATTTATGTGATATCCAGATATCTTCATTTACTCGAATAAGGCATATATACTGTGGAATAAAAATGAAACACACTACGTACTAAATAAGTTTGAATGCTCATGGAATGAACTGTATATGTAAATGGAATTTTTATAATAAAGATGTAGAAACTCTATATCCTAGGTAGCTTACATTGTAGATCCCTTTTGTACCTTACCTTTTCATGATTCATAATAATCCAAAAATATTTTTGTTGGTTATTAAATACTGTTTTAAATACTTGTGTATTCAAATCCCAAATTTATTAAAATGCCAGTCCATCATTTTCATGAGTTTTTTTTATTTTATTTATTTTTTATTTTTTTAGCCAGGATCTTTGTGCTTGTTACCATCTCTGTTTTCTGTCTTCCTCTAACATACAGTCTCACTTGGATTGGTGGCCAAAGATTGACACAATCTACTGCTACTCTGGAGAACTGCGTGCCATGTTTGCCGACACACAGACCCGAGTCGTCCAGAGCCTTAGTGCCCACGCACCACTAAGGATGACACCTGTGAGACATTCTGTCCTCTGTACACTTGCTCATGAATTTGTTATAGGTTATCATAAAGCACTATACAGTACATGTGCCTCTTTAACTGAATGTGCCTCTTTAAGTATGAGTTAGGGTTGGCTGAATAATCTGAATGCTTAATTATATTTATTCAATACATTGGTGTTTTTGTTTCTCTATTTACTGTCCTGAAGCTTTGTCTTTACCTTCCTACTCATTATATAGGCATACTGCATAGGCAATAAAATGGCTCATTCCTCCTGTGCAGTGCACTGTATATCCAAATTTTGACCTATTTGGGATTCAACCAAACACCAATTTCTAATGACAACTATTACTGAAAAACATTTTCAGACATGAGCCTGTTGATGTGTATCCCTGAATCCTAGTCGTAATCTAACAGAAAAAATATATTTATGTTTTTTTTACATCAAATCAAATTTGTTATTACGGAAAAAGACCGGCAGAACAGAAAACACAAATGTGTCATGTTGGGTGACTGAATACAGACTCTTTAATACATCCTTGGCACCTGCTTGAAATATTTTGAACTGGAGAAACAAATATACTTACAGTTTTGGATACTGAGTGTATATATACATTTACTAAGCATGGCTTGAGAGTGAATATTCAAAGCCTGAGTTTTCATAATCCTGTTGTGGCTGTGAAAATCCATAAATTAAGCAACCGTCATCCAATCTACATCTATAATTATTTCTGAACATAAACATTATCATAGAGATTTTTCTGAACTCAACCTCAAGTGTTAAGTATTGATGAGAAAATTAACAAATATAAATATTTATTCCACAGAGTTTGACGTTCAAAGAGAAGATGACAACCAGCCTGAAGTTTAAAGAAAAATCTGCAGATCTTGACTCACGCTCTCTTCTCCTGGCTTTGGTCAAACTCATCCATGCTGACCCCAAATTAATGCTGCATGTGAGTGTCTTTATCACCTGGCTCAGTAATTGAAGTCCAACAAAGCTGATGGCTCTCCAATAATGCTAATTGTGCATTTCACTACAATTCTGGTGATGCATATGGATTACATGTATTAGAGATTTCTATTATCATCATCCCTTGTATGATTGTGGGTTACTGTTCTGGAACAGATCAGAGTTAAGTAGGTAAAGAAGATGCTATGCAACTTGTAAGTCAATTTATGTTTGTGTGTATTGTATCAGAACCCTGGGAAGCAGGGCCAGGAGATCCAGAACAGCACAGCTGAACTCATCATAGGCCTGGTCCAGCTTGTTCCCCTGACCCATACTTCAGAGCTCTCTCAGGAGGCCATGGAGGTACAGAACTCTATTTCTGCAGTTTTTGTGATTTATTTATTAATTCATGTGTGAGGATGATGTTTTTTCCCCCTATGTCATGGTGTGTTAACTATGCCTCATCCTCTTTGTGTTCCTCAGGCACTTTTGGTGTTGCATCAACCTGAGACCATTGAGCTGTGGAACCCTGATACACCAATTGAGACCTTCTGGGACATCAGGTAAGTCATTCAATAAACAGCCTGACCTCAGTAGAGTCAGTGTGAGCTATACTGGGAGATGTGTGTATAGGAAGGTATGTCTTACCCTCTGAACCTCTCAGCTCTCAGGTCCTGTTTCTTATCTGTAAGAAGTTGATTGGCCACCAGATGATCAACAGCACAGAGATCTTGAAGTGGCTGAGGGAGATTCTCATCTGCAGGAACAAGTTCCTCCTGAAGAACAAAGTGAGTACACTGAACATATACTCCTTAAAAAAAAAAAAATCCCAAAAAACAAACAAAAAAAAGATTAAAACTCCAGTCTCCATTTTTTTTCTTCTGCAGCTAATAGTTACTCCTTGAATATGTTTTTAATCTTGACTCACCAAAAGAGGACACTGGTCTTCAAATTACTGCCATGCTGTATTAGCTGACACATTAAGTCAAGAAACTTCTGTGACTTCTGTCAAAAGTTGCAATCGAACTACATTGTAAAGATGTACACATGGTCTGTGACCGGAAGGTCAATATCCGGTATCGCCGAAAGAAAACCATATGTCTGTTGGGACATATGTTTTCTGTCTGCGGTCCTGAGTCTTCCGTTTGAACATTTTTTGATTACAAGTACAGACTACTGCTGTCTCCGGGTATGGCGAGTCATTTCCTGTAACACAGGAGCATATTGTACATGCATACCATCTATTAGCTGACTACTGCACTACGTGCAAAATTTTCACTGATGATGTGAGGTGACAGGAAATGATCTTTAGTCGATCTTGGGTGCTGCTAGGTCTTTAATGTTGGCTTTGTCTGTTAGGGCCATGCATTCTTTATATTTGTTCATTATATAATGAAGATCTTCATTTGTGACCCTTTGTTAAACCACAGGAAAGTGCCACACAGGGGAGTCTAATTCCCATCAGCAGACAAGCGCAGACCAAGCTGGAAGTGTGCCTGTATTCATTTCTGTGGAGCCCAGACGCTGAGGCCGTGCTGGTGGCCATGTCCTGCTTCCGGCACCTGTGTGAGGAGGCGGACATCCGCTGCAGTGTGGATGAGCTGCCTGTACACACAGTTCTGCCCAACTACAACACTTTCATGGAGTTTGCCTCTGTCAGCAACATGATGGCCACAGGTCAGTAGTAGAACCAGCACAGAGGTCCACAAACTGGGTACAGGGATGCGGGAAGGGAAATAATTTTTCTTTTAACAGAGAATGTGTGTTGATTACAATGATAGCTATATACCACTACACACTTGAATTTAAAAAATAAATAAATAAATAAAAAATAAAAAAGCAGCTAGTATTACATAGAAACCGGAAAGCACAAACTCCTGTCCCGAAGACATGAGTCAGATGGATGTTTCGTAACTTTAAACAGTTAAAAATCTCAATGTGTTGTTCATTAACAAATAAAAAATTGTAATCGTTGGCCAATCACTCTGATATGTATCTTCAACATACAAACTCAAGAACTGCTTAAATACTCCATTTGCAGCATCTGTAAAAGCATAGGGTCTCTTTTTCCTCTCTGCCCGCTAGGATTTTTTTGTTAGCATTGTTGGCACTAGTGCATATAGATCAATGGCACGACTTGAAGAAAGAAAATGTGATGTATAAATGTATGATATTGTTCTACTCTTACTTCTCTGTTGTTTCATCTTCTTAGCTGCTTTCACACAAAAAACGTTTACACCAGGCATTTAGCGCGTTGGGTTGCCCAGATGTTCCTTCCTGTTTGCAAATAGCATGCTTAAATAGTGGATAAAATACCCAAAATGTTATTGCACATTATATGCATCTTCTTATCTTGTTGCACTATGCATCGGTAGTGCATTTTTTTTAAAGATTTTATGGAATTCTTTTTTTTGTATGTAAACTGTGAAAACTTTCCTTCTTGTGCAGCTGACTGTACATTTATTTTTTTATTTTTTATTTTTTTTAAACTCTCTCTCTCTCTCTCTCTCTCTCTCTCTCTCTCTCTCTCTGTGTGTGTGTGTGTGTGTGTGTGTGTGTGTGTGTGTGTGTGTGTGTGTGTGTGTGTGTGTGTGTGTAGGTTCGGGGCGAACTCTCCGGGAGACAGTCCTGGAAAGTTCGCCCGTCCTGGCCTTGCTCAACCAGAGCTTCATCAGCAGCTGGTCTCTCGTCAAAGAGCTGGAGGACCTGCAGGTGAAGCTTCACACATTTTTACATTCATACTTTGGAAAAACTGGTTAGCCTGCTGTTCGGCGTGTTCACGGAGTGCTCTCACACTTGTTTTCCCCTCAAACTCCTGCTGCTTTTAAAAAGTGCAGCTGTCTCTTCTAGAAGTTTGGAAAAGTTTTCAGAAAAGTGCTTTTTTTTTAAAAAAATGTCCTGACCAATCAGGTCTCGTGTAAGGAGAGCAAGCAAGAAAATCCAAACATGGAGCAAAGAGTGCATTGGAAAAATTCGTCTTGTAGTAGTGGGTGGATATGAAGAGATTTATGACATGTTGACTTGAAGATGTTTAATACGCTATATTCTCACTTTACTATCAAGCTAAACGTAACACTGTGCGTATTTTTTTGGGATATTCCTTGTTGCGCGATGTGACGTCTCACTCGAACTGTAGCTGTAATGTGGCCGAGTCACACAAGCAGCTCACGTTCTCGTCATCTTCTGCCTCCAAACCTACAGCGAAGACGAACAACCTCTTCATCACCCATCTTTTCTTTCGTCTGCGTTACTGATAACAATAAATCTAATCTAGACAGCAAGCTAGACTAGTTAGCTAACCGATACCCGCTAGAGGTAAGGGTGTTGTTATGGTTACGGTGTGCCGCATGAGACTTTTTTTTTTTCCCCGTATCAGCACAACAGTTGCTCCAGCAAAAAGGATGGAAGCTTCCAGATCTCATGATCGGTGTTTGTGTAAGAAGTATCCGTTTTTTTTAATGCCATGTGATTTGCGTGCAGGCTGATGAGAAGAATCTGGATTTGAGCCAGAAGGCGCGTTTACACCTGGAGCAGTACAGCTTCCCTGTGGAAATGATGGTGGCGTTGCCTAATGGGACAGTGGTAGGTCTGGGAATTTTACAAAATGTGTGTCGTGGTCTTGGGGAAAACTGACTGTTGTGGATGAATTCTGGCGAGAAATCACCAAGATTTGAGTTTTTCCAGCCTGTAATATACTTTGATACCTCAAATTTTAAGAAACTATAAATAAATCTTACCAAAGTGTAGTGTTTTTATTTAATTTCTAATCGTGCCTAGGCTGTCGGTCATGAATTCGCTTCAGGTTTTGTTTTGTATATCCATGTTTTGTTTTGTACTGTTCTCTGTTGTGTCTGATTAGTTTGTCTGCTTACACTTTCCTGTGTCTTCGTCTTTAGCGAAGTCCTATTGTGCATTTGTATTAAGATCTCATCCGTGTTTTCCTTTGTCGGGTTTCTTCTGGTTTAAAGTCTTGCTCGTGTTTTTGGGATTTGAACTCACAACCTTCCAGTTACCCCTTAAAAACAATTTTTACTCGGGGGAATTAATGTTTTAATATAAATAATGTAATGACATATTTGTATAAATATCTCCAATATGGACACACATATATCTAATATATGAGTTTTTTTTTTTTTTTTTTTTTTTTTTTTTTAAAAAAACATGAGCTCACCAATCCATGGGCCAATTTCTTTACTTTTTTTTTTTTTTTCCGACTTGAAATGATCTCGTGTACAGACAGATATTTGAACTCATTTCTAGAAACAACCGCTTGAAATGAGCACATTATCCTCGTAAAAAAGGATCTGATGGTATAAAACGTCGATACCATTTTCATCCCGTTTTGTGTCTCCGTTCCGCAGGTTCACCACATCAACGCTAACAACTTCCTGGACCAGACGTCCATGAAGCCGGAGGAGGACGAGCCGGGGTTCAGCTTCTCGGGCGGGTTCGAGGACCCTTCCACCTCCACCTACATCCGCTTCCTGCAGGAGGGACTGGACAAGGCCAAAGCTTACCTCCAGTCAGCATCATAAACACACACACACACACACACACACACACACACACACACACACACACACACACACACACACACCTCTCAGTCTAACAGCTAGACTCGTCCGTGTCTCACACACGTGAACGGGGAAGTATTTCCTGGACCTTGTGCTGCACTGAATTCTGGGGACTTCTCTCCTGTCCTGTAGCAAGTGACTGCAGATTTTTCTACACAACTGGTAATACAGTGAATACGGTAACACTATTTTTGTGACCTGGGTTTAAGCGTAGTGTGTTGATTATGAAATTTTTATACTGAACAAGTGAACAGTCGTCTAGTGATGAAGGTGTTCATCAACACTCCAGCTCTGACCTAGAAAAGAGGCATTTATTAAAGGAATAGTTCAGCCAAAAAAATCAATAAATAAAATCCCAGCTTAAATTGAAATATAGTCAATCATATAATAATGTAGCTCATAATTAATTGAAGCTAAACGAAAGAAAACAGGCTTTAGACACCAAACATGACTGATTTCTACTTTCACTAAATCTTTTGGCCTAACTATTTACTTTAACTTTTTTTTTTTTTCCTTCCATTTTCAGTTATTTTGTTCACTTTTTGATTCTTCACTCACCACCAGATGTGTGGCAGCTGGAAAAAACCCTTCACCTGGTGAAAATCGGACATTTTCTATTATTTAAAGTTCTAAAAACTAAACACTTTCTTAAAAAAGAACATGGAATGTAAGAAACAGGAAGAAGAGAGGTGAAGTTCTAGCATTTTAATACCTGATCTTTAATTACAAACTGATTAGGCGTATGTCCGTTTCGCCACGTCATGTAGCTATCCCGCGACTTGATCAAAGCGTGACGTTCACGCCGGTTGTACACTGTACGATCTTGTTAGAGTATTACTTGTCACACTGTACGAGATCCTGATAAAATCCTGGCTGAATTCGAAAACAGACTGTACAACAGTACTACAGTCCGTCTCCGCGTATACGATGAAGATCCTCTAACGATAGACCTGTGACTAGTGATGTAAGCAGAAAGTAGTCGCTTTCTTTTCTTTAGAGATTTCTTCTGTTTGTTAGCATGTTACATTACATTTATGTTTCGCCATCGCCGCTACCATATTCGAAGCTTTCCTGTGAGGTCCTGTGCCATCCTCCTATTGGTGGATTTTATATAAGCGTCGCAGCTATGCTAACACTCTGGGATTTAAGTCAGAAGAATTTCTCACCTTCCTAGAATGTCATCATCAGCCATCTTAGGGTGCGGTGGCACCAAACCAGCCGCTGGTTTAGCACATCACATCTCAACGAAAGATCAAAGAAATCTTTTACAACGTGTGAATGTTTTTGACTGAAACAGCAAAACCGGGCTGAAGAGTGTGTAAAGTGTAAAGCCGGATTTAGCGACAAAATATTTAGAAATCTTTCGACAGATTCTTTACAGTGCCGTATGTAATAAATCTAAAACACAAGGGTAGAAAATAAAAATATTTCCATGTCATTTTGGCATAATATATATCATTTCTTAAAACTGATGCCAAAATACAACCATTTTTCGCTCATCTTTGCTTTGACATGTGACTGGTTTTTCCCAGAATGCCACACACACATTAATATTATTTTTGAGTTTGTTTCCATGGACAATGGTACTCCAGTAGCTGCTCAGTGTGTTCAGAATGAAGGAAGTGGGTTTGTGTTGCTCAGCCAATGGTGGTGGTGTGTGTGTGTGTGTGTGTGTGTGTGTTTGTGTGTGTTTGTGTGTCCTTGGATGGAGCAGTTTGTGATGGCCTGCTCTGAAAGCTCACTGTGGCGAGACCAGGCCTGATGTCTTTGTTCCAGTCGAGACACACACACACACACACACAGAGCACAATAACACAAACACACAAAGCCATACCGCATTGCCGAGCATAAACACACACACACACACCTTTGCACACATAACCGCTAGAAGATCAGTGTATTGTCTTGTCTTGTAGTCATGACCAGTATTAACTATGCAAAAGTATTTCCCTAAGATTTGGGTTCAAAGCCACTGCTTTCCTTATATTTATGGAACAAATTAGGCTCAGTGTTATCGGAAAGAAAGAATTTATTCGTCCTGGAAAAGTCACAATTATATTATGATTAAACTCTGACTATCATATCATATTATAATTTTTTAAAAAAGTACCACTTTAAAGACCATGCCAAAGACGATCAAAGGAAGTTTGAGGTAAACTGAGTATAAAAGTATCGAATTCAAGTAGTAATTTGCCTCCAAATCAGATTTTCACGTTTTCATTACAGTAACGTGGGCAAACCGATGTCTGAAGTTTGCTTCTTCAGTTTTGCACTTGAGCTATGAAGCTAAAATAGCTAGCAACTACTGAAAATACGTGGCCAGAGCTTCATACGCTTAAGGTTGGCTTATACTTGATGCATGACGTTGCGTGACTTTTTGTTGTCAAAAGCTGCATCTCGAATCGAAAGCTCTGACCTTACATTCAAAACAGAGCTTTCGGTAGGTTTGAGGACTAAATCTAAAATTGAAAAACGACACACAACAGTTACTATTAACTGAATAATGGTCTAGAATAGTACAGAAGTATGCGATTGGAGACACAAGGCTAGTTTGTTTATTATTTGCAGACACGGTGTAACATGGTGCTATGCTGCCCCCGCTGTTTACGCTGGTGTTGCACCACGCGTTCGTTTCCGAGGCCGTGCACAAGCGACGCTCGGAACAGGCACAGGATATGCGTGGCAGCCATCTTGTTTACGCACAGGCGTAGCTAAAAGCCGGTATAATCCAGGCTTTTCTTTAAACGACATCAGTAAGCTTGGTGATCTCATTGTTAAACAAGTGATGACATCCAGCTTTCAATCCCAGCTTCAAAATTTGGAAACAGCGGGCCTCATTTCTCAGATGTGAACAAATGTATTTGTAAAAATTCATTTATTCAGCTTTATATACGGATTATTATGCTGTCGAGTTAAAATCGCTTATTTTTAAAAAAAAAAATTATTATGCACAAATTTAATGCACATTTCATATGAAAGAAAAAAAGGATCAAAACATAACCATAAACGAAGACAAATCAGGCTGTTCGTTCAATCAGGATAAAAGTAATGGCGCTCTATAAAAGGAGGAAGAGACAGCGAGTGTCTCCGGAGGCCGACACGCTGCAGTGGCTGAGCTGCGTTACTGGAACGTTTAGCGCTCCACACACTCAGGACACGCTCTTTCACCATTTGGCTGTTTTCAGCTCTCTGTATGCCATGCAGGATAAATGTAAATCAGCTGTGCAGAGAAGACACTTGGTAATTTATGGCAGATTATTAATAAATATTATAAATAAATAAGTATTATTGACATATGCTCGAGTATGAAGACAATCAACATACATTTTTCTAAGTCTGGTTTTAAGTTTGGTTCGGCCTACAAATAATGTACTGAAATATTAAGGGGAAAAAAGTGATTTCGGTTGTCCAAGATGGCCGCCGTCATAATGATACAGCGTTCAGCTACATGGTAGAGTTTACGTCATGTTCATAGCTGACAGGAAGTCCGAGTCTGTCCTAAACCACATCACCGCGCCTGAGTGACTTTACTGAAGAACCGGATGTAGTCTGAGGAGAAAACGTACACAAAACATTTTGGCTAAAACGGATTTTTTTTTTTTTTTTTTTTTTTTTTTTTTGGTTAGCTACATTAGCGTCACAGCATCAGTGCAAACAGGAGCAAACGTTGGACATGAAACGTCGACTGCGTTTGTGGTGAGCGGAAAACTCTGTGTATTTGTAGTGTTCATCATTTGTGTTCACTATCTAAACACTTTCCCTGTATGAATGTATTTGTTGTGGAGTATCTGGAAATGGAGTACTGGAAAATAAAGCGCTTTTCTACTTGTTTTTTTTAGTTGATGTGTGGAATCTTGTTTTGTTTTTAAAAAAAAAAAAAAAATCACCACGATTTCTTTTGAAGATTCACATTTATTGTTTACATATATATAAGTTACAGTGATGAGTTGTAGGTGTGATGCACTTACTAACAATTCCCTTTTTAAATACAAGTTAGACTTCAAACGTACACTTCCTTTAAATAAACGCAGCGCTGTGTTAGCTAGTGAAACTTGGTAACAGACAGACTCTGTATGTTCAAGCTTTTTTTTTTTTTTTTTTTTTAAACGTGACGTCGTCAACTGTGCCCTCGACTGGGTTTGTCCCCGCGAGTAAAACCGTGACGCGAAACGGCCGCCGATTCGGTGCAAATCGGGATCAAACACTTGGTTTTTTTTGGGGTGAAACGGTTTTTAAAAAGTACCTCTGTTTTATAATTTATCCATAAAACAATTATATTCCCATTTAAAATGCTCGTACAAGGGGAAATATACCCCTTGTATATTTTAAAACGGTGGCTTTTAGTATTTAAATGTAGGTTATTTATCAGTTAAGTGCTTTGTTGTCTTCACATTTTAAAAATCCTCTCATGAGTACAAACACAAAATCCTGAAAGGGAGGTGTGTGTGTTAGATATTCTGCTTCAGCTAATAGTTTTATTATTGTTGTTATTAACATCGGTGGAGGTTGAGAGTTTGTTTAAGTGCTTCCAGGGGATTCAGTCTTCGTTTAAAGGCAGCTTGATCAAAGTCGTTCCATCGTCTAGGTGTCAGAAAAGAGACGAATGTTAAAGTGAAATCAAACCTGGTGTTTCAGAGGTGTTTGTACCTGTCCCTTGGTGTTACGAATACCAGTACGGTACTTGATCTAAAATGATGTCATAATATACTTTTCTGAGATACTGTGTGTATCGTGTTATCTTTACATCGTGCTATACAAGCAGATTTGATCAGATTTTCTACGATATTGCCTACTTTTGTAGACATTAAATCGAAGTATCTTCGAACGACGGACATTCCAGAAAGGCCATGAGAGAATTATTTTTCTGTACTCCTGGCTCCAGATCACAACTTGATCTGGTTTTCACAATAAGAAATAAAAAGTAGCTTTCACGAGATCACGTAGCTGTGGTATACCAGCACCACTGCATCGCTGTGGCCGGTGGCGCACCGTCATATATTGGTGTTATGGCAATTCTGCAGTAATTACAGCCTATTTAAGATTATGTCGGAGGTCATAAGACGTCTTGTGAGCCTCGCGCCATTTAGGTGGCATCTCTCAAACCTCATGCGATCACCATGGAGACGTCCCGCTCCCTCAGTCTGGCTGGTAATGAAACTGATCACCTGTTCAGGATCACTGTAGTGTCCACGACTCTATAGCTGCAGATTTCTGAATCGCTTTTTCAAGTGATATCAAGGTTACGCCGCAGAAAAATATAAATGACTCACTGCCTTTCTGGACTTCTGTAATTTTCTGTAATTCTCCGTTTAGTTTTATAGTTTATCACTTTTGGGAACTTTTCAATCGTTCTTGTTGATGACGTATATCTCGACTTCGATCGTGGTCATCTAGTTAATGCTCTCTAGAACCGTAAGTCCCGTCCCGTGCCGTATATACGGAGGCAGGTCTTGCTCTACGGTAGCAGTGCGTTAGCTCGTTAGCAGCAAACGTGGTTTCAGTGCTGGATGTCCATTCGTCAGACAGAACGAGAATGCGATTCCATAAAGGCTTCTCTGCCAGTAGAAGATTCTCGTTAAACTCTTTGCTGTTCTACGTATTTAGCTAGCTCGCTAAACTGCTGAGGGGTGTGGCTTATCTCGAACGCTATTGGCTGGTGTGTAAATCACTCAAGCAGTTCAACACGTCGCTTCCTGTTTCAGAAGGAAACACATCAACATACGGAACTGATTCGCAGCTAAGAAGCTATTTCATGGGGACTTTAACGCTCGTATAAAGACGTGAAGGTCAGAATATTTAGTTTGTCACCTGATTGGAGATAGAAGTGTGGTTCTTGGGTTCTTGAGCTCCATCAATCTGATCCAGTCATTTAACTGTACGATTGTTCTATTTGTCAAAGTTGCGTACGCTCGTAAGCAGTGAAGCAAAAAAAAAGCAGTCGAACTTTCATTTCTTATCGACGTTCGCGTCTTTTCCTCTCATCGAGGCCACACGGGTCGGCAAGCCACGGAATGACGTAAAACGTATGACCTCTTTTTTGGGTTAGCATTGCACATCATGTCCTAAATACGAAAAGAATTCATCCAATATTGCTTTTCCACCTCACAAACTCCGCCAGATCTTAAAGATCTTCACCGTAATTCTCCACCAAACAGCCCTTTTACAGCTCAGGTCCGGGGAACGGGGAGATCACCAGAAGGTCCAGGCCTCGAGCTCCAGCACCCGGAAGTCGCTCTTCTCCGACAGGCTGCAGTTGTTAAAGGTGTAACACGGGCTGCTCCTGCCCACGTACAGAGACTCGTCCAGCCACAGGCCAAAGTGTCCACTGCCGAGGGACAGAAAACCACATGGGAATCAAAATGACATCAAAATGTTTTGGTTTTTTTTTATTCATGATTTTTAGTCATATTTTCTAATTCGCATGTTAAAATATAATGTTAAAAAAGGTACCACAAAGTGCAAATAACAATCAATTTAATTTACATATACGGTTGTATGCAAAAGTTTGGGCACCCCTGGCCAAATTACACATTTCCGACGTGAAAAGAAATAATGTTAAAGCACAGTTTATTTTTGATGAACTTAAAAAAAGCTTGTGGTAAGTTTGGACACCGTTCCACATGTAAAGTCTGAAATTAATTAACCCCTTAGGCCTTAATTGACTCATTAGGAATCGTTAGGTAGGTCAAGATTTGGCATACAACTGTCATGTCATGGCTGCAGAAATAAGTAAGGAATCAAACACTTGGAGGTGTACTGCTACAAGAAAATAATCAACGACTAGGTGGTGTGAGTTACTGTTACCATCCTGGAGCTGATGATTTTCCAGTAAAAGCACATGTTTTATTCATCTTAGACTACAGCAATTTGCCAATGATTACAATTTCTATTTATTAAAGACTGACATTTTGTACTTTTTATCCATTTGGTCCTTTTAATGTTCTGGAACGTCCATGAAACAAGTTCATTTCTGTTCCTTCTTACATTATATCAGCTGTAAACAGTCGTTCCCTCACTGGACTCTGTTGTGTTTCTCTCTTGGAAGTTAAAAAAGGGGGGAAAAAATGCAGCTTGGTAACGCTTTACTTCAAACAACGTCCTGACTGTTACTACGTTTCAAGCACTGACGCTGGAGACTCCTTCCACAGATTCCTAACAGTAAACAAAAATCTGCTTATTATTAACCTAAGATTATGCAGAGTGTCCTCTGTACAAGTCCCTGGGAATGAGCTGTTACTATAGAAACGATGCCATATTAGAACGAGTGCATTAATATAAACCTATAAAGTGTCAGAGGTGTTGTTATAGAAGAGTAATCAACACGTTCTGACCAATCAGAATTGATCATTAAACAATGTTGCGGTATATATATATATATATATGAAAGAACAACCACAATGCCTGTATATATCTGATTACAGGGAGCTCGTACCTTCCACCACCGATGGCAAAGGAGTCGAGGTCACCTTTAATGAAGAAGGAGTTTTCACCTGTCCAACGGAAGCACTGAGAGACAGACAGACAGACAGACAGAGAGAGTAAGTATCTTTTCTGTGTGCTGTACTGATAATGATAAAGCACTTCCTGTTCGTGAGTCATGTGACCAAAACCAAGGCGATAATGCAGGCAGAGTAAGTAATATTATATTAGCTTTACTTCAAACAAGCAGCATTGACTGTGACTAATTAATTCTCTTTAATATGTTTACGCCGTCGCTGATTGGTCGAGGTGAGTTCGCCATAGCGTGTGTCTCGTGTAAATGTTTTATATCTAATCCTATAGATATCGTACACACGTTTTAATTTATTTTGCGTGTGGCTCATTTCATATCAGCTCAACCAGAGGTGGCTGCATCATGATCTCAGCATTTGCTAAAGCTTTTTGTACATAAAGTTTGGTCCAAAGGACTGACAAATCTCAAATACTGCAGTGATGTATAGAAATCATGTATAGAAATAAAAAAAATTAAAAAAAATTAAGCTCTTGTAAATATTTCTGGCCAGAGTTGGTGTACTTCTCAGGTAGTCCAGCTAATAGCAAGGACATGTGACTTATTTTAAAAATGTGTCTTTCAAAATGGCCGAAAATGCAACATTCGCACAGAAGAAGTCATTCTGAAGCACTTTTCAGATGCTAATAGAAAGAACGGTGCTGTAGACTGAGACTTGAAACATGCTGGACTATCACAGAAGTTAGTTCTGATCAGACTGGCCGCCATTGTGGACACCAGGTATTGCGTCTACTCTTAGTTACGCGCTTTCAGATTTAAGAAAATGATCAATTTTTCTACTTGCAACTAGTATTTTGAAAAATCATAGAACATTCTCTATACTATATACCTCTATTATTTTTTTTCTTGTATCTTGTATTGTGCCAGGTTTGGCGTAAAACCGCTGGTTTTTATTCACAAATAAGCATTCGATTTTGTTAAAAGTCAATATTGCAAAGTTACAATTTTAAAAGGCGTACAACTCAGTGTTAGCAAACTGCAGGAGATATAAATTTTAGCATGCACAAGCAATATTTCCAGCACTATTAGCACCCTCAATTGCCATGAACCAACAGTGTTGTCGTCATAGATTTCTACTTCTGTAAAGCCACATGGCTGAAATATTACTGACTTCATCGATGCAGAGGTTCTTGAGTACAACGTAAACATTTTCAGTGTTGTTTAATTATAGATCTGATGTCACAGGGATTTTTTTTTTTCTAAAAGCCTCGGGTCTCCATAATTCCTTTAAAAAAAAATCCGTACGTTAATAAAGACTGTGGTGTTTTGCGAGAGGTGCATTCTGGGATATCTGTGCACCTAGATTTACCTTAAATCGAGGGTGAAGGAGGAAGAGGAAGGTCTCTCCTGTACCGTAAAACGTGTCGCTTGGGTGCAAAGGGTGAGAGATGAAACCGCCAAACACCTGAGAGAGAGAGAGAGAGAGAGAGAGAGAGAGAAAGAGAGAGAGAGAGAGAGAGAAGCGGAGGATATAATGGTTAATAATTAACGTGAACATAGATATATTACTTCAAATATTCAACGTCTGTCAGATATTTTCGAATATATTCTCTCAGAATAATCTACACTGGTAAATAAGAGCACAGTCTGCGACCCAGCTTCAGACCAGACTAGACTCCAGACGTTAGCGTCTGACCTGCTCGTTGTCGTCTCGGATGAGGAGGAGGACGGGCGAGTCCGAGGCGCTCAGCTTCCTGTAGAGGGTTTTGAGACTGGCGCCATGTTTGCTCGTGCTGTAGGCTAATCTCCACGAGTGACCCACGGTACGAGGAGGCAGCTCGCTCGACAGCTGACGACACGGCGAACAAAGACATCGCGTTACATTTTACAGTAATTCAGTTGTAACCTATACACTCAGTGTGAATTAATTAGGTGTGTGTGTGTGTGTGTGTGTGTGTGTGTATATGTCTGACCTCTCGGACATGCTGTGCGTTCAGTATGAGGCTCTGCGTCACAATGTCACTCAGTCCATCAGGCTCTTTGTCTATAGAGAGAGACTCCTTCACCCTGCTGTCCTCTACACACACCATCTACACACACACACACACACACATTCAGAGAGATTTCAACTGCATACACAGACTTTGAGCAAAACAACTGAAAATGTATTAATACCCGTTTCAAATGCTACATCTTTGTATCTAATGTAGTCAAAAGTTTTCCAGCTCCCCATATTTGAGCTTTTATGGATTTTAAAGATTTTAAAGTAAACAATATGTGTAGGTGAAATGAAAAAGGTCACGGACATCTAATTAGAAAACTGCACCTAAATTGAATGAAACATTATTTAGGGTCTCATTAGGATCGGTCCTTATTTCCAAAGAGCAGAACTTTTTAAAAACTGGCGTTTAGTCATTTTCTGTATTTAATTCCTACGTAGTGAAAATGAAACGTCAAATGTAAAAGTGTGCATTCGCATCATTTTCCGAGTCTGAACCAGAGAGAGAACCGGATCCCTGAGTTGGTTTGGTTTTACGCAGTAAACCAGAAAGCAAAAGAAAAAGGTGTGTAGGGCTGAAAATGTGCTCGAAACAAACACGTCCGTTTTCAGAATTATATACGTAATTATGATTGTGGATTGTGTTGTACTTTGCCTGTAATTAACCTTGTACATAAAAACACTTTATTAAGAGGTTTACTATTTTATAAAGATATACATCGACCCTTGCCAAGTCTATGTCAAAAATCAGCCACACACACACACAGAGAACACTGAGCCACCACTAAATGAATAAAAATTATAAATATATTTGATCTTTTTTGTTCATTGGTCTAAATTTCCAGAACATTTCCGCAGTTCTGTCCTTTGGCTCAGTTTGTGTCTCGCTGCTCAGTTTAGCAGCTCACATCCACAAAAAAAAAAAACCAGAACACAAAACCAACTGCACGTTCGATTCACTTCCTTCAGACGAGTCGATTCAGAGTCGAATCGCTTTCTCATTTCGCCAGAGTTGACGCAGAAGCGGACCGAGACCACCGCTGTTTAAAGAACCGTAACCAAGATGGAGAGCACATCGGGATTCGATTCAAACGGAATAAACGGTGCATGTGCGAAGTACGCGTAAGTGTAAGAGTCAGATGCTTTTTAGACGCCTGGAGCTTGTATCAGGCGAAGATCAGTTTTTGATAAAATGGTGAAATAAAAACATGTTCTTGTGGTATACTCAGAACTGAGAGCAGAACACTCTCAGACAAAAACGATACGAACTCTACCTTTCCTTGTGCCCTTTTCCCATCTTTTGTACCTTTAATATGAATCTTTCACCTCGAACTGTGAACATGGCGTACCAAGGTTTAAGGGACATGATTACCTTTTAAACTAAAGCTTTAAAGCTTTTTACCTAGAATGCACCATTTTAGGTAAAAGTCACACACTAAAGAGACAAAGTGTGTATGCTTGAGGGTTCCACCCCAACAACAAGCAACGGTACTGTTCAGTACGCGTCTTTCTGAGAGTCTATAGCATATTTACCACTTCCTCACACACTCATACGCACCTCCCACTCGTCTCCGGTGCGTCCGTCTCTGTTGGATTCCTCTCCTTCCTCTTCTCCGTCGCTGAGAATCACGAAGTCGTCTTCGTCCCGCTCTGCCTCCTCTTCCTCGCCTCCTCCTTCCAGGATGCACAGGTCAGGCCGGTGGTGGCTCAAGTAGGCGTACAGCTCGTCTGAACTGTTTCAGAAAACCGAAAACAAAAGTTCTGAACAAAGTCTGTAGAGCCAATAAAGATCAAAATCCACTTTTAAGAGCTTTTTTTTTTTCGGAATTTGAGAGAACAATCGAAATCCTTTACTGAATCCTGAATCTACGGTCTGCATTGGACAGAGTAGCAACATCACATGCAGGGGGAAAAAATGTAAAAATTTGAAGACCCGCCTCTTGGTACAGCGGAAAAATTGTGCATACTCCTGAGCGTGTGAGCGAAGGCGACGGAAAAATAAATAAGCTGGGAGTTGTTTTCCGATTAGCATGGCGGGAATTTCTCAGTCACTATCATCATGCTTAGCCAAGACAGCTTACTTGTTCGACTTCATCGAAAGCAATAAGAGCAATATTACTTTTATTATTAACACAGAATCTGGTGATACTTTCGTTTAAGGAACACACACATGTAGTGGGTTAATTACGGTACTGTTATTTGTTTAATAAAGTTCAACGTAGACACAAAGTTCATTCACTGCGCATTAGTCTTTACTCGTAAATAAACTGTATTGCTATATAACTGAATATTTATTAGGTGAAAACGACTTATGATAACGTGCAAAAATTCGAACTCCCGAGCATGAAATGATAACCTAAATTGATAAGTCATTAGATTTGATTCTCCGTGTCAGACTGGACGGCATCGGTGTTTCATATTTCAAAGCAGAATTGATCACCAGCTTAAGACTAAACATTAATGCGCTTTCAACAAACTGCAGTCACGCGGCGCTAAAACCAGAAGGTCGAACGTGGGCCATCAAGTTCAATTCCATTCAATTCAGTCTTATTTGTGTAGCGCTTTTAACAAACATTATCACAAAGCAGCTTTACAGAAATAAATAGATTCAAAATAAATAAAATTATTATAAAAATAAGTTGTAAATACGTGAATTTATCCCTAATGAGCAAGCCAGTGGCGACGGTGGAAGGGAGACGATATGAGGAAGAAACCTCGAGAGGAACCAGACTCAAAAGGGAACCCGTCCTCATCTGGGTGCTAACAGATACTGCGATTATAAATAAATCCCTTCTATAACTGTGTACTACATGGACAAATAGTGCAATTATGCAACCAGCAAATTCATCACAGTCCGGTTTGTTAAATCTATCCACTGTCCACTGATGGAGTCCTGAGTACAAAGCTTCTCGTGGCGACCGCAGTCCCAAGCCGTCACAGTACAGCTGCACATATGAGATCCCCAAGCCATCGCCACGGCCCCCATGTGGCACCATCCCCTGCAGTCCCATGTGGGGCCACTCCCCTGCAGTCCCATGTGGGGCCACTCCCCTGCAGTCCCATGTGGGGCCACCCCCCAGCAGCAGCGAGCGATCTCAACCAATGAGAAGTCAGTAATAAGATGTGGTTTTTTTTGTTTTGTTTTTTTTTGTAACTGAACCATTTCAGTTACAAAAACATCAAGAACATTTAAATCCTTTCACACAAAACATCACTTACACTGTAAGCATAATAAATATAATAAAGTAAATAAGTAATATAAAGTAAATAAGTAATATAATAAAAGCAATCCTAACCAGAGAAAAATAGTCAAGTCTCTTTATATGTAATCGTTTTGGGACGTATTTTTTTTTTAAAAAGACAGTACTAGGTAAGTTAGTAGTAGATAAGTTAGTAGTAGTAGTAGTAGTAAATGTCAATAGATTATTAATTTCAGGCCATTTTTCCCCGATTCCCATCCCCCGGCCAGCTGGGAGGGTGATGGCGAACATGTGCTTTCTTTGAGACACATAAATCCAGCCATCTACATCTTTTCAAACTGCTGCTCATGCTGCGTCACATGTCACACACTGTGACTCACTCAGAGAAAAGCGCTATCCGCCCTCTTCCGCATACATGAGCTCACAAACCCCCAAGATTGGCTTGTGTCACTGTGATTGACAGGACAGAGAGAGTATGACATCCCACCCATCTAGAGAGCACACCCAATTTTGCTTCCTTGGTTCCCGGCCATGGATGGATGTATTTTTATTATTAGAAAGATTACTAATTTCAGGCTTCCTTTGCCATTTTTCCAGCTTAAATATTATCTCCGCCATTGCTTATCTTCCTAAAAAGGCAACTGAAGCATATAGTTTCAGCAGAATGAATTCAGAAGGAGTTGGACAGTTTCTTAATATTTACATAAGGCTCTAAAACTGACAAACTGCTCCTTTAATGTAAGCCATAATTAAAAAGTCAGGACACTATCACCATGAATATTTAATATCAGCACATTTATAATGGGATGCTCTTTCTCCCAGGTTTTGGATCGCACTGTCCAAAATATTTACAACAAAAATAATAAAGAGGCGTGTTGTACTGCTCAGAGACACTCTGACACACTCACCTCTCTTGTTGCAGGATGAACCAGGCATCTCTGCATGACACTGTTTTGGCTTTTCCAAGCTCCAGCATCCCGATTCCCTTCTTCTTCACCAGCTGGGGCTTCTGACGCATCCTCACAAACATCATAGAGCTGGTCCTGCTGTGTCCTGGAGAAAGTTTAGAAAGTTGAGATATAGATCTAAACACTCACTGAGCTCATTATTAGGAACACCTGTACACCTACTCATTCATGCAATCATCTCATCTCATCTGCCAGTCGTGTGGCAGCAGTGCAATGCATAAAATCATGTCGATACGGGGGAGGAGCTTCGTGTCCAAGACATAGACCAGAATCTCTGCCACGTAGAATTGAGGCTGTTTTGAGATACATTTATATACCTCTCTATTTACCACACTATCTACCTGAGAGCTGCTTTTCTGAAGACAGCTGTTGCCCGGTGTTAAGCTCCAGCGCGAGCTGCTCCAGCTGTCGCTCCACCTCAGCCATGTCCCTGCTCTCCCCGGCCTCGTCCTCCACCGCGCCACCCGCCTCCGTTTCCGCCTGCACGTCACATGTCACAGCAGATACCAGCGTAGAAGCGGTCTCCATCTGGGACTGAGGTGTGGTGATGCGGATGATTGGGTCTTTCAAAGCTTTATCCTTCGATGCTTTCTTATGACGTTTCCACCTGCGATAATATAAAACAGACGGGGCGATAAGTCGATCTGTCCGGTTTGACTGGTGGGCAAATTTAGGAAGGATTCCCGTGTAATGGTCACAGGATAAACCTGGTTCCTCACTCATGCAGATACAGGTCAAGAGCTTCAGTTAATGTTCACATTAAACAGCAGAACGGAGGAAATACTGCAGACTCAGTGACTGTGACTGTGGCATGGTTGTAGTCTGGTATTTCTCCAATCTTCAAATATCCAGTTTTGGTGACGGTTTTGCTCGAACACGATGCTGCTGTAGCCCAACCGCCTCAAGCTTTTCACGTACTGTGCATTCTAAGGTGCTTTTCTGCGCAACACGGTTGTAAAGAGTGGTTATTTGAGATACTGTAGCCTTCAATTCAATTCAGTTCGTATACTGCTTTTAACAATGGACATTATCACAAAGCAGCTTTACAGAAATAAATACATTCGAATCAAATTAAATCAAAATAAATTGTAAACGAGGCGACGGTGGCAAGGAAAAACTCCCTGAGACGATATGAGGAAGAAAGCCTTGAGAGGAACCAGACTGAAAAGGGAACTTATTTATAAATAAATAACTTCTATATCCCTATTCTACATCCCTTCTAATCCTTCCTGTCAGAGTTAACCAGTCTGGCAAACATTGTCTCCTGTCTCGGTCATGATGCTAATGGGATCAACAGGATTTATATATATTTCAACACAAAACACAAAGAAGCTTTCTGAGAGGAAATCGGACTGTTGCTAATCTTCATTCTACATAGATAAGCTAGCTAATTAGCCCGTACACACTTTTTCCTTTGGAAGTATGAAAGCTGCCTTAACACACCATGTCTAGGTAGGATGCATCATTAGGATGTTCGCACGTGGTCCTGAACGCACCTGACTGTCATTCAGATCTTTATGTCGAGAGCTACACACCTCTGTGTGGACCTGCTGAAGTGAACGTGAGAGATGTCGGAGAAGAAGGTGACGGACGACAGATTGTCCATCGGACAGGAGAAGAGATACTCCTCACAGCCGTTCTCCTGCACCAGGGGGAGGGACTTATACGGGTCAAAGAAGATCTTATTGGCCGCTACGAGGAGAATGCCAGAAACCACGCCCTGAAAACAGACAGACGGGACATAATTAGTAAAGGCAAGAATGATCAAAATGAATAGCAGCTTCATAGCAGTAACTCACTTTCCGGTCGGTGATGAAGCGACAGAACAGCTTGAGACATGGCAGGTCCGCTGGCCCCGCCCCCTGCATGCACTCGGGCGGCAGAGCCAATAGGCAGAGCTGTCCGTCAGGCAACGGCACCGCCTCCACATCCTGACAGCAGGGAATACACATAAAATGTATTTCATTTAGATATTTATTTATAGTAAGTAAAATATTTTTTTTCCCCATTTTCCTCAAATAAGAATCCATCATTTTTATTATATTATTTATTAATCATAATCAACTGACCGTCCTTAAGAACTAATAACACCATGGGGATGTCAATGGTGTAATGGTGTATTATTATAATATTGTTATTTTAGATATTCAAACTAAAATATTTCTCATGAAAAACTTTCCTTATAAAACATTTGTTTGCTCATGTTATGTTTTTTGTTGCTGAGATATTTTTCATTTCTATTTGCGCTATTTTTTTAAAGAAAGGTGTCTTGACTGAGAAAAAATAAAAGGCAAAAAAAAAGTGGAATTTACACAAACAAACAAATAAATAAATCAATCAAGGAGCAAAAAAGTGACAATTTATTAAGTGTGATTTTTTTTTTCATGCTATTTGAATTTTGCTTTGTTTATTTTTCAATTTTTCTTATTATTATTGTACAGATTTGGGAATTTTTTTTAATACTTTTATGGAAAAATGAACTCCATGTATATACAATATTATAAGCTTGAGTTAAACTGAATGAAATCTATAATATAGATATTAAATAAACACAATTGTTCATTATAAAACACGATAAGAGTGTCACAAGAGTAAGAACACACTCAGTAATGTGTAATCCAGAACTCAGACTCATCTGTTCATGATTTATTGAGATTCAGTCAGGATTTTCCACTCAGTACCAAAGTCCACTAACAAAGCAAATGCTGATCTCTGTTCCCACACACACACACACACACACACACACACACACGTATCCAGCTTTGTGCTTTACCTAAAATCAGACGGAGAAAAAAAAAAAAAGAATAAAACGGAACGTGATGCTCACCAGCAGCTTGTCATATTCGGCGTCGGTGGATGGGGACACGGGGGTCGTCGGGGTCACGGCGTCCAGCTTGGGCTCAGGAAAGTCAACGAGTGTCGCTGAGAGTTTCTACAGAGTTAAAAATGAGAAGATGAGACAGAAATGATTTAAATATCGCGACTCTTTCACTCCTCTGTTCCAGACGTCACTTTATGGCTGAATGGATAACTGCAAACTCGTGTTCAGCATGTGAAGAGTGATGAGAAATGGTGTGCGAGCGTCACACGGGACGATTTATGTTTAACATAAATAAAATTTAATTTCACTTCTTTAATCTTTTACTAGCTTGAGGTTAATGTAGCTAACAAGAAAGGAAGATGGTAGTTTAGCACTGAGCAAACTGTCACAGAGAGGAACGAGCCGATTCAGTAGTAGCCAAACACCATTTTATCTGAAATGCCATTTTACTTGTTTGTTTATTTTTAATTTACAAATAACCATAAACTTAAAATATAGAGTCACTCATCACACTGATGTTACATTAAAATGTGTTACACCCAAACCCCACTATCCGGCCAGGATCTGCTCTGGAAAACCTTCCAAATATCAATAAATGTCTTGGTATTGTTGGTGGTGGTTATGCTGTTGTTGTTGTTGATGTGTTTGCTGTTGTTGTTGATGGTGTTGGTGCTGGTAGAAGTTTTATTGTTGCTGTTGTTGGTGGTATGCTTTTTGTTTTTGATAGTGTTGTTGTTGTTGTTGTTGTTGTAGGTGCTGTGTTTGTTGTTAGTTGTAGTGTTGGTGGTCTTGCCATTTTTGTTGCTGTTGGTGGTAGTGGTTCTATTGTTGTTCGTGGTGTGTTTGTTGTTTTTTGTTGATGGTGTGTTGTTGTTGGTGGTGTTGTTGTGCCTGTTGTTGGTATGTTTGTTGTTCTTGTTGATGGTGTTGTTGTTGGCGGTGTTGATGTTTTCGTTATTGGAGCTTGTGCTGGTGGTGAAGGCAGTGTGGTTTTTGTTGGTGATGCTGGTGTTGTTGTTAGTGGTGGTAGTGGTGTTTTTGTTGTTGGTGTGGTTTTATTGTTTTTGTTGTTGGTATGTTTGTTGTTGGTGGTGTTGTTGTAGGTGTATTTTTTAAATGTATTATTTCAGCTCATCTGTAACCTCGATAAAAACTGCCTGCTTGCGATTGTGGGTTTTTTCCAGCTCTCTGTGTTTTCTTCTTAATCTACTGCACTAATTTTTCAACATTTCTGAGACTCATGTTGCAGGTTTACTGTTATTTATCACAATAAAAATGCACAATATGAGCAAAATTGAACACAAGAAAAACACGACTTTTTATGTGAGTGGCTCATCTTTCATTCCCCCAATGATGCACCATAAAGGTATAAATAACATCTGTTATACGGGGAAATTGGTCACCACAGAACAGAACACAATAATACACATGGCAACACAACACAACATAGCACACAATAAAATCAGTTAGCATGAGGTACCTGTGTGATTATGGTCGTATCTGCTCGTCTTCCACTAAACTGAGAGGCTATACTGAACACTGTGTCCTCCTGATGAACCTGTTTCACACACACACACACACACACACACACA
Organism: Pangasius mekongensis; assembly: GCA_033441845.1. Lineage (NCBI taxonomy): Eukaryota > Metazoa > Chordata > Actinopteri > Siluriformes > Pangasiidae > Pangasius > Pangasius mekongensis. The sequence continues at coordinate 2,830,121 of JAKKZJ010000010.1, read as the reverse complement.
GGACCTGTCAGTACCACTAAAGGAGGCGTGGTCTCCCACTACACAAAGCTAACACTTATATTTAAAATCTAACATCTTTATACTCCACTGTTGCATTACATTGTGTGTAAGTGAAAACAGGAACTAACTTGTTTTGTGTTGTGTTGCACAACATTTAACGTAACAAAAAATAGATCAAATGACATGTCATTCTTTAATAAATAAAAAATAATAATAAATTGAACAAAAGTATGTTTTTATTTAAAAAAAACACACACAACTATTCCATTTCAATAGTACTTTACTAACGTGCTGCCAAATCAACAAAGCTAAATGTAACAAAGTGTTACATAAAGCTACACTTGGCAGATACAATGCTAGATTCAGTAGTTAGCAAGGCTAGGAATGAAGGTTCAGTAGCTAGCATGACTTTTTTGTACAAAGCTAGTTTAAATAATTAGCAAGCCATACCCCAAAACTAGATTCATCAGTTAGAAAGATGTTCAAAAACCTTCAATTCTGTCATTACAAAGGTGTTGTACAAAGCTTGTTTTGGTTATTAGCATTACTTTCTATGAAGCTAGGCTCTAAATTAGCAAGATAATCTAGAAGAACTGCTAATTTCAGTTTAAAACAAAGTTTTACATAAAGCTAAATTCTGCAGATATAATGCTATACAGATTCAATGATTCAGTAGTTAGCAGGGATTTCTACATATCTAGTTTGGTTAATTAGCAAATCTAGATTCAGTATGTATCATGATGCCCTATAACGCTAGTTTTAATAATTCCCCAAAGCTAGGTTCAGCAGTTAGCAAAACCTTGATTCTATCAATACAAAGGTCTTGTAGGAAGCTTGTTTCAGTTATTAGCATTACATTCTGCGAAACTAATTTCAATAATAAACAATGCATTACGTAAGGCTAAATTTGGCAGATACAAAGCTAGATTCAGAAGTTAGCAAGATGTTTTACAAAGCTATAAAAGCATTGTACAATGTGTTATATAAAGCTAGAGTTAGTAGTTTCTAAAAGCTAGTTTAAAGTAATCAGAAGCTAGTTTCTGTAATCAGAGGATCATCCTCCAAAGCTAGATTCAGCCATTAACAAGATGTTAAAAAAAAAAAAAAAACATTTCTGTCAAAGCGTCTTTCAGTTATTAGCATTAGAGTCTATAAATCCATACTCAGGAATTAGGAAGGTAATCTACAAAGATAATTTCAGTTAATAGCACATCTTTACATAAAGCTAAATTCTGCAGATACAATACTAGATTCAGCAGTTAGCAAGGATTTCTACATATCTTGTTTCATTAATTAGCAAATCTAGCTTCAGTATTTAGCATCTTGTTCTATAAAGCTAGTTGCTGTAATGAAAAAAAATCATCCTTCAAAGCTAGATTCAGCTGTTAGCAAGATGTTAAAAAATAAAATTCTGTGATTACAAAGATATTATACAAAGCTTGTTTCCGTTACTAGCATTCTACAAAACTAACTTTAATAATTAACACAAATGTCACGTAAAGCTAAATTTGGCAGATACAAAGCTAGATTCAGCAGTTCGCAAGGATTTCTGCATATCTACTTTCATTAATTAGCAAATCTAGTTGCAGTATTTAGCATGATATTCTATAAAGCTAGTTGCTGTAATGAGAAAATTATCCTATAAACTAGATTCAGCCGTTAGCAGGATGTAAAAAAAATTTATTCTGTCAAACAATTATATTCCGTTATACAAAGCTTGTTTCAGTTACTAGCATTCTACAAAACTAACTTTAATAATTAACACAAGTGTCACGTCAAGCTAAATTTGGCAGATACAAAGCTAGATAGCAAGGTGAATGTAGGTTCAGTAGTTAGCAAGGCTTGCTATAAATCTAGTTTCAGTAATTAGCAAATCTAGATTCAGTATTTAGCATGATGTTCTATAAAGCTAGTTTCAGTAATCAGCAAAAGTCAATCCCCAAAGCTAGATTCAGTAGTTAGCGATGTGTTCTGTAAACGTAAGGTCCAGTAATTAGCAAGACGTTCCTCAAATCTATATTCAGTACTTAACAAGCTAACAGTTTTTATATGAGCTACAGTAAACACTGCAAATCCAAAGCACACACTATCACTCATCATCATTAATGAATCGTTAATTAATCATTTTTAATTACCAAAGACTTTCTGGACCACAGCGCTCCATTGTAAAGCTTCAGCAGAAATTTCTGAATATCCATTAACTCAAATATCTGACAGTGAAAACGGTGTTTAGGAAGAAGGTTGCAGCGTTGTGGCGTGTCCATGACCTTTGCTCGGCTCAATTCAGTGTGATGTCACATCATGGATATAATGTATGTGTGTGTATGTGTGTGTGTATGTGTGGGTGTGTATGTGTGTGTATGTGTGTGTGTATGTGTGGGTGTGTATGTGTCTGTATGTGTGTGTGTGTGTCACTCACCGCTTGCTCATCTCTCCTGCTTGATTCTGCTCCTGATTGCGGCATCTTTGTGGTTGAAATGTCAGACGGAAACGCAGCCTCTGTGAAAGCACGCAGAAACGTCGCGAGTCCAAAAAACACTTTGTTAATAATTATCATTTCCATCCGTTTTCATTTTTACGCATTTCCGATTCACTCGCACCGTCTAATCCACAGAGGATTAAATGCACTTGTTAGGGTGTTAGCATCGTCCAAATTTTATTCCCCAGAATAAACATCCCAATGTTATTAAAAAATTTTTTTTTAAAAATGGTAAATAACTCAAGGCTATGATTTTACAAATACACTGAAATCAATGTTGTAGTAGATTTCTGGCTCTAGACGGCTGCTAATAGGAGAAATTTTGCTCATGACAGCTTCCAAGTCCAACTCTAATTCCGTATATATTCAAAGCGTACACGACTTTCTACGAAAACGTTTCACTTTGTTTTAGAAAACGTCATTTTAATAAACATACAGTGACTAAAATATTCATACCACAGCGCTGTTGAATTCCCAAATCTGATTGGTCACAAGGTGCTAATTAATTTTATTTTCTATAACAGGCTTTAGCTACCACAGGTTTATATTGATATCTATACTATAGAGACGCTATCGTTTCTATAGTAACACCTCCTACACAGGGACTCGTACACATAATCTAAGACTAATAATAAACGAATTAAAAATGTGTTTAACAGTTAGAGGTAAAGCCGTAACTTTACGCTTTGTGGTTTATAACGTAAGTGAGAACAGGAACTAAATTGTTTCACGGATGTTCCACAACATTAAACGTAAACAGAAACGGATAAAATGTATGACGTGCCGTTCTTTATAGTCTTTGTATATTTATTACTATATTATTTATACTTATATATTCTTAATATTGCGGCTCATATCACGTTCCTGCGTTATTATTATTATTATTATTATTATTATCTTTTACAATGTTTTAAATGTCCTTGTGAAGCACTGTGAGGTGCATTTCATGTATAAAAGGTGCTTAAAATAAAAAGGATTACTATTAATATTTAATTATAAATATATTAGAATTGGGTAATAAAGACAATAATACACATTTTTCCATATTTATTATTTTGAACACGTTTAAAAGGGAAAATATTACATAAAAAAAAATTCACCAAGATTGCTTAATGCGTGTGCAAACCATGCTGATCTTCTCCTGATTTCCTCCTCACCTTTGAGGTAATACTGTCTCAGTTTGGGGTTGCGGATGTGATGGCGCCCCGTGGCCGCCCCGTCCTGGCCTGCGTTAGCGCTAACCGAGGCGTCCCACGGCCCTGTGACGAAGCCCGGAGGCTGCGTGAAGCCCGACGGCAGCCTGGTGCCCAGCCTGGGGGTCAGCATGAGCGAGGGGTCAATATTATAACACCGTCACAGCGGAAATGCAAACTGCTGCGTGTTTCCTTTAACTACTGTCCTAAAACTTCCCTAAAGACGTGTTTTCGTATAGATACGTTACTAAACACTAGGTAGATAACACGATGCTTGGGAAAGGGTGTGTAGCAGAAGTGGTGTGCATTTATTATTATTATTATTATTATTTTTTATAACCGTTTGCACAAAACTGCACATTGTGTTGCGTCTTAATTAGAGGTGGCCGATACGACAAAAATATCAGATCACGATTCTCAAAGGCACGATATGTATCACGATACATAGGTTTGCGAACAAATTCCCAAATTACTAGCATTTTAAAAAAAAAAAAAACTCTTTTTTTCCATATGTGGGCAAATATTTTATTTATTTGTATTTTTTTTTATTTAAAAATAACATTTTTAGGAACAAAAACAAATTATAAAAAAATATTTAAAACTGAAATGGTGAGTTTTTTTTAATCTGTAAAAATCTTTAAATATTTTTTAAAGATTAATTACACTTTTAAAATTTACAATTTTAAATTTACAATCTTTAAGATTAAGTACCAAATTTTAGCATCACGTCAGCTGCTTCCAGTCGGTTTGCATAAATTTTTAACATTTAAAAAAAAAATTTAATAAAAAGATTTCATGATATCTCTGGTATCTCAGTAAAGCGTATCGTGACACAGGCTTAATTTA